>JALJVW010002597.1:30502500-30710000 GCA_024865655.1 Emberiza elegans
AACTTTCAGATGCAGACATCCTGCAGCAATTCAAAAGTGGGAGCAAAAGCTATTAGCCTCCCTGAAAATACTGTGAAACTCCATTTTCTGGACTTTGACAGCTTTCATTACTGGCTCTGGGTAGCATGAAATGTATTCGCCTACTTCTCATTTGCCAACAATGTTTAACAGGAAATTGAAGCATCCCAGCATGAGGTTTAAAACCCAGGGCTTCTTTCAGCTCATGCAGGTTAAGGGGAGAGCAATGTGTGTGTAAAGTGTAGGCACAGCACAGATCTGTGGGCCAGCTCATTGCCCTCGCTGCTACTTTTAAATTGTTTTTACTCCATTTCCTTAAGTAGCACTGCATTAGTTGCATTTAACAAAAGGGCTGCTGGGTTGGGGAAAATAAGCTTGAAAACAAGCATTTACTGTTCAGTGGATGAGTGTGAAGCCAAAATGCCAGAACAAAGCTGAGGTACCAAGAGCTTTGAAAATGCATTGAAAAGGAATTAAATCTAACAACACATTTTAAAATAATCAAAGAAAATTGTATTGGAAATAGCCATCCCAAACACACAATAAATTGTCTAGCCACATTTTTAAATTAACCACACAGTGTGATATATAAAAATCAGCAATAACATTTTACAATTCTAATAATAACATGCAGTCTGCAGGCATGTGATTCAGTACACATTCCTTGGGAATGTATTTGGCCTTTGGCCCTGTGTCTCACAGGGCTCCTGAGGAGAGAGCAGCATGCCTATAAATTTATGACTGGATTACCTGTCATGTGTTATTCCATACCTAATTGTTTCTGTAACCTATCGTTATCCTTATTATTGTTTTTTCCAATTATCCACTTAGGATTGTTTAATGTATGTGTTGTAGGGGAAACAATGGAATTCCAGTCACTACTGCATTTTTCATGAAAAGGCTATTTTTATCCCAAAATACAAACAATGTGGCTATAAATATTCCCAGTCCTCCACATATTGAATTTTGATTCACATTTAAACATTGATTTCAAAAATATTCTTTTCCTTTGATGGTTAATACAGAAACAAATGCTGTAAATTAAAGCTGGATTCTGGGGAGAAAAAAAAATTACCCTCTGCTCAGGACCTCGCAGCACTGGGTGGCTGGAAATAGTTGGATGGGATGGTAGGCAGAGATTAGGGAGCAAGGGCTCAGGCAAAAGCAGCAGCAGCCTGGAGTACAGGATGAGGGGAGGCAGGGAAGGAGATGGGCACACAAGGAGAGCATCCACTCCTGTGCTTCAGAGTGACAAACCCCACTTCTCCCAGATGGCTTCTTCCGGTGTCCCCAAGCACCTGTGCCATACTGCAGGACTCTCTTGGCTCTGGATCTGCTTTTGCCCTTCATCCAGCTCACAGAGTGCCCTTTACCCTCTCAGACAGCTTGGTATGATGGATCTTGATGACATTTAGCCAGAATTTTCTTAAACTTTATGTTTAATTTAAAATCATCCATGACTGCATTCAGATGACTACTTCCCTGGTCACAGATATAAATCTGCTACCAATAGGAGTAGAAAAGGCAACTGTAAGTAAATTTCTTTGACTGTTAAGATTTATTCCTGGTATTTCCCACTAAATCTGTGGTAGTAAGATGAGAAAATCTTTCAAACTTGTAGAAAACATAGCATTAGTATATGCAATATTTTGCACAGCTGTAGTAGTTCACAATTAAAATTGTTACAAATATGACAAAGCCTCTCTCTGCACTTTACAATTTTAAAATATGAAGTCCAGTTTCCATTGCATCAGGTAGAGAGGCATTATGCCTTTGTGTATGTGGTGAAATAAGGACATAGCAATGGTGACCAACTTGGTCAAGGACAGAAAAATACACAGGCTGTAGCCACTTGTTCCTAGAGACTACTTAGCAGACTTAAGGTACACAGAAAGTAAAAGAAACACAATTGAAACACTGTTATTTTTGGTTTAAAAATCATTATTTTGGGGTTTGACAACTATGTCTACTTAAAAAAATTGAGTCAGACATCCTTGGTAGAAGGTATTCCATAGACACTTATAAAAAGCATCTTCAACATGGTTTGGAAAACCCTGATATTTTAAGTCATGGCATTTCATGAGATAAACCAGCCTTTTTCAACATAGGAATTAATGTGAAGCACATTTTAGAAATAAATATTTTCTTTACTTATTTTAGGCCACTTGTCATAGTTTAGAATTTTAGTCCTGTTTTTTTTTTTTGAATAGCAAAATGTCTTAAACAATTTTATGTTTTGCCTTCAAAGGACAGTAATGGAAAATCACATCACACAGCAGCTTCTTCCCACCCTCACTAGCTAAAACCATAATAGCAAATGTTAATGTATACTATCTAATGGACTTTTAATTCCCTTATAATTTAGGGAGTTGTAAAGAGAAAGGAAAAATGGGGAGGAAGAAAAAGAGGATATCAGTATGCAGCAAGAATACATTTATAATTTTGAAGCTTTAATTTGAAGGAAAAGGTAGATTTACGTTACTGTCAGAATAGCATTACCATTACCTCTTTTAGAGAAATGTTCACTATTCAAGTATACAGTTTAAAACTCTGTCAAAGAGAATTTCCTCTTTCAAAGACTATTTTTCTAAAAAAACCAAAAAAACAAACCAGAAAAAACAGGCCCTGCTTATTCTCCTTCCTGACCTATTCCTCCAGGTTGACATAATGGCCAATTTGGAGAGCAGACTAGGTTCACATGAAAGTGGGAATATTGGAATTACTCAGTCACTGAGGCACAAGGAATGTCTCCTCTCTCCCCAGTTTTATAGCATTGTTACTCCACTTAGCTAAGTCAGGGAAGAAAGTTGAGCAATCAAGCAATTTACAGTAAGCTCTGTTTAACTGCATGCTTTGGAAAGTTGACTCATATGATATAATAGATATTCTGTCCAAAAAAAAATCCATTTTACTAAATTGCTACCAGGTTCAGTTTTAAATTGGTAAAGATATAACTCTTATTTAAAGTCATGTTTTAAAGTGACACAAAATAACTTTTGTGTTTAAAAAGACATCAGAGCTTTAACCTGCAATGGCTCTGGACATTCCTAAGTGAGGTGCTACTTCTGTTTGTCCCATTAGAAAGCCAGAAATACGGTCTTTCCAGAGGTATAAATCACATGTTTTTCTTTCTCAAGTATCACAAATACCAGATCTTAAACCTGTCACTGGTTTTGGAAAGTATATTGGTAATAATGGAGCTCAAGCCAGTGCAATTTTAGAGAGGAAATTCTACTTTTTACTGAAAGAAGATAATTCATTCTAGCCTCTTGTTTCTTTGAAACATGGCAGCTCAGGGCTTTAGCATGTTAAAGAAAGCATATGTTAAAGTAATGTCAGGCACCTTCAATTACAAGCATTGACCCCAGCCTATGAAGGCATTTAATCTTCTAGTTATACTTAAAGGTGTGCTTTGAGATGGATATCTCATGTTAGAAGTTAAGGAATTCCATCTCAATGGAAAAGTCCTTTTCAGGAATTACATAAAATTAAATAAAGGATAAAGGCTGCATATTCAACATAAACAAAGTTCTATTTTTAATTCCATTACTGTCTCCAGTAGAGGAAGGACAGAAAACAAGGGAGCATCCTCCACTTTTTGATTTCTTGTACACACCATTGGTATTGCCCCAATATGGACAACACAGGCTCAGCATTTCTGCAGCATCTCTCAAGAAGCTGATGGGTGCCCCAGAAAAGGAAACTATGCCACTCATCTAGAGATGTATCTGTCTACAAAGGTGAGTACATGATGCACCACAGAGAAAACATCTTCTATTTCCCCTGTGCAAGCTGTAATTTATTCCTGCAGATAAACAGTAAGGATCCTAACTAGATCACCATAATGGATACATTTCACTGGATGTGTTATTCCTATCTTCCAATGGCATTTGAGCACATCTCTGATTTTCTTTAAGACTTCAAATTCTTTGCTGGGTTAAGGTTCAAACAAGTATTATATGCAACAGAATTAATTCTGGTTTATGTATATTTTTGTGTGTGTGAGTCACTCTGTTTAGGCCAAGTAAAATAAATGCAAAGACAAGCATGTTAGCAGCAAAGTGACCCTTTAGAAGTCCTAAAAAATTACTCTTGCAGTCCATATCCAACATTTAATAATGCTGAACTTGATAAGGGTTCTCAGAACCTGAAAAAGGAGATCTGAAAGGCACCTTTATAGAAAACAATTGATTTGCTTCATTTCATTGAAATGGCTAATGCTTTGATGGTTCATATTTACAATAGCTTGTCCTGTTCTTCAATGGAGTTGATATGTTGGAGTCTTTAACACCATAAACTTGATCAAAACTTCCTGGGTAATAAACAGAGCGGATTTAAGATGCCCCCTCCCCTGCCCCATCATACTACTGCAGCCCATCTGTGTGCCAATTTGTAACTAAAGACATCAAGAAATGTGTTCTTCATGCTCAGATGCCCTTGGTAGTTGAAAATAGTTCTGAGAGCTCAATATGCAAACTGGGTTCAGAGTCTGAAAGACTTCAGAGTGAAAGATTTGACCTTCTGCAGTAAAAGGCTGTATCTGGCTAAATCTATTACTCAAAGTAGAGATTTTACACACCTCACAATGAAATCTGGGTTTTAAATTTTACCTGCCTTCAAAACAACCCCAAATCTGGAAAAAAAAAAAATCCCCAAATCTCTCCCTATCTTTCAGCTAAGCATAACTGTCTTCCCAGCATCCCAGAATTTCCATCAACAGGGAGAGTTTCCATGATCATACATAGCCATATTTGGGGGTGAGGGGTGGGGGGTGGTTGAAGGTTTGGCAGCAGAAAATGGAAACTTTGACTTCTTGCTGTCACACATGAGAAGTATCACTCCTGCACATTGTCAACTCTGTGTCATGACCACTGTGTCCCAGTGATGGGACATTTTGGCAGGAGTTCTAGGAAGTTCATCTCATCTCATCTCATCTCATCTCATCTCATCTCATCTCATCTCATCTCATCTCATCTCATCTCATCTCATCTCATCTCATCTCATCTCATCTCAATCATCTCCCCTCATCCTGTCTGCTCAGTTAATTATTTATTTGTCAAAAAGAGTAAACAAGGGGATAAAAAAATAGATAATCCTTTGTCTTGCAATGCTGCAGTAACAGTGTAGCAACTGGATTTGAGAACTAGGCAACCACACTAAGAGCAAAGTTACTTATCACACACTTTTAGGCTGGCAAATATCACTGATCATGTTTTTTGTCATGCTAAATTACAAGTAACTTTGAAATTTTAAGTGTGTATTAGCAACCTTATTTATGTGTGACTCTTGAAGCTGCCTCCTTGCTTTCCATTCCAAGGATATTTCAGAGACTTAGCAAAAACAGACTATTAAGACTAGAGAAATATATTTGTAGTACTTGCTGCTCCCACATTTCACTTTGTCACTTGTTTGCTTGCAAACCACTGGAGGAACATCTCAAAGCCTATTTTCAGCTATGGAGATATGCAGATAGGTGTCCAGTGTGATTTTCACATGGGCTTGGTGTCCAACTCCCATAAAACCAGTAACTTTATAAAGCTGGCTCAGAATCAGAGCCTCCATCACAGACATTTCAACAACTACAATTCTTTGCATGACTACAGACTTATTAAATTCTTTGAGCAAAACTTGGACACTTTCAGTATATTCCCATAATTACCTAAAAAATAAATACTTCCCTTTATTTTTATCTACTATTGTTGCATTATAAAAAAACAACTTTAAAAAAGGGAGGAAAGAAAAAACAAAATTACAAGCAACCTGAAGCTCTGTCAACAACAGAGAAAACTTCCTGCATTGTTCTGCCTGATGTGCTCCTCTGAAGCAGCTATATGGACTAGTGTTCCTAAATATGAATCACCTTTTCCCTATCTGTGTCAGTCTAGCTGTCTTTTTGACACTCTAATACCATGAATTCTTTCAGAAATATGACTGATTGGATCAAAGTATTATGCTGCTCTTTTTCTTAAAGCAAATTATCTGCATTGCTGGAGATTAAAACAGGTTTATTTTCTAACAAAAGTACATTCATGTGCCTGGTGTTCAAAAAGACCACACTCTCTATCTGTTATGTTGCTCAAGAAAACTAAATACATTGATGTTTAGGAGAGATTTTCATAGAACAATAAAATATAACTCATGGGAAAAGCATGTATAAATACCAGAAAAAATTACAACAGTGAAATCATCTGCAAATTACAGAAAATGTCTAATCCAGGTGAGTAGAAAAAAGGGTTAAAAAATTGCAAGAATTCTAGAAGCTCAGATGACTTTGGAAACACAGATCAAAAACAAAGAGACTGGAAGTATAATTAACTCCATTACTGCTCAGTCAAATGAAAACAGCTGTGACACCCTGTCTTATTTATGACAGCAGCAAATAGCTCTATTCCCTTGCTGGTTATTGCTGTAGGACAGCAGTGGTTCTACAGCAGGTGAAATAGAAACAAGCTGCTAATATTTATGTCACTAGATCAGGCTATGGATACAAGATTTATGCAGAAGTTCTATAAAAATATCCAAGTAGCTTTTATATCTTCTGCAGCAATCCTCTTCCAATAGCAAACTAAATATCTCTTTATTAAATATAATCCTATGCTCTAAGTTGCACTGAGGCAAAAAGGCAGCTCCCCCACTGCTGAAGATGAGAATATATTTTCGCTGCAAACCCAGATTTGTTCACTCTAAAACATAAATAAAAATCTTTTTAGCTCTCAAAACCACTCAGTTATTTGCAAATCCAAGCTAGACTTTGTCAATGTGGAGTGGGATATGTGGTAGCTTGGTAAGAGAACTGTTTGCTGTACTTTGAAAAGCCTGTGCTTTTAACAATATGGAAAGCAAAGAAGAAAAACAGCTTTCAGATAAAATCCTTACTTTACTAGTAAATGTCATTACCTCCTTTGATATATATTAAAAAAATGTTAGTGGGCAGATTTCCTAAAGCAGTTTTTTACCCCACTGCTTTAATCACTGTGCTTACCACACCTAATAGCTCTTCTTACTCCGAATAACTGCCCATTAAATAATGACTGAAATAAGATTGTCAATAACAGGACAGAAAATAAAGCAAGTAGGATGTTGCATACTTCACTGCTAACCTTTTTACCCTCTCCCCGGCTCATCACCCTCCCTCCTCCCATTCCCTTCTAGTTGCCTGCACTCCCCAGCTCCATGGTGCATTGACACTTGCTCACTATCACAGCCCCTACCTACACCCCCACAGATCCAAACCCCTTTATTTCTCCACCCCTCTTTCATTATGCATCAGGAATTTTCTCTCTAAGCACTTCACTTAGGTCCCGTGGAGCCTGATTATCTCTCAACAGCCCCTGCCTTCCAGGGGCTTTGGGCAACCCTGACATCCCTGCCAGAAGAGGTCATCTCCTCCACTTACCCCATGGATCCCACACCACAGACGCAAATGGCAAACTAGGTCCTGATCCCTCTCCTAATGTGGGCAATATCATGTGCCCAAATGCTTCTTCCCACCCCACCCAAAATTATGCTTCTCTCCTTCTTTCTGCTTATTTCATCTAAGGAGCATCATCAGGAACCAACCTCTGGGGTTTGGCTGTGCAGGAACACCTTGGCACTGCTCTGTCACCACCCCCAAGTAACACAGGAATCACGGAACAGATGAATTTGGGAACCAGACTGATGCCACGTGTCTTTGTGTCCCCCATCTGCTTCTTGCCTTTTTTCTTTTTTTTAAATATTTCTCCTAAATCCACAGTGCTGAGAATGTTCCCTGGGATTTTTTGGGCCTGTCTACAGCATATCCAAACAAAATGCCATCAAGATGATTATGGGGGTTTCCAAGGTAGGTAGAAACAAATCTACCCTTTTTCTACCAAAAGATATGTGGTTTCTACACAGATATATGGTTCTAAAGGGTTCAAGACTTTCTCCTCTTTCACTTTCACTGAAATTAATACACATAAATTGGCTGAATAACTATACATGTGTTTAGGGATTTAGTTATGCAGGAGCACAGCATAGAATGTGGTGAGTTTTCCACGTGGTCTGACCATTACACCTTTTCTTGGCCTTTTTGTACCTGTCCATAAGAAACCACGGGCATCACCTCTCTTTGTGGTAGCCTTTAGCATCTCAACTAGCCTTGAAGACACTTTTTGATCCTTACTCTTCCAATGATTCATGGTAGAGAATACAGGAGTGAATCCCTGGATCTGACAAAGCTGTGAGCAAAACTCCAGCTGGCCTCAGCTGTGCTAAGGTTGAGCTGCTGGCAGCCCTGTGGGCACGTGCACAACACACACATTAAGACTACTTAACACTAACACTGAGCTTCTGTTCCCAGCTCTTCCACAACCCAGATGTTTTCCTCAATCTGGCAAAAAATTTACCCAAGTTTTGAGTAGCAGTGGTAATAGCTGCAGATTTTAACTCACAAAGGGATGAATTTTGCCTGTGTTTACTTCCTGCAGAATGGAGAAGAAGCTCTAGATGCTCATAGGAAGCAAGAATATAATAAACATACTTTCTAGCCCTTTTCTTAGGCAATAACATTACTCATTCCTGCCTAGTGCAAAGGCTTAGCCCCACAAGGCATTTTGTGCAAGCAATGCAAATTATGGAAGTGGTGAACACATGCTTGGATTTGGACCACAAATCAAACTCTCCAAAACCTCATTGAGATCCCAAAAGATTTCCCTGCTTCCAGGAGAGACCCTGCATTTCTTGGCTTTCAGCCTCCCTGCAGCTGCAGCACCATCCCAGCTGTGAAGGCAACACAGAGTGGCCAGCTGTGCTGGCAGGGCTGCGCTTCCCACAGAGCCATCCCTGTGCACCCTGCTCAGAGAGCTCTGGGACAGATGAGCTGAACATCCCTAGCAGCCACAGCCACCTGGGGCCACTTGCTGCATTGTTTCACTGAGAAGACTCAGAAGTGGGATTTTTCATTCCAGCTTGGTGGAGATGGTCAGATTCTAAAGCCTGTTATAGAATTCCATTTTTGCCTCCTCTGGGTGAATTATTTTGCTGTAGGAAATTGCCGCCAGCTCTAGCAAGCTGTCACTCTGCAGCAGCCCTCAAGCATGGGAAAGCACAGAAGAGCCAGAGCTCAGTGAAACCAGAAGTGGTCAAAAGCAAGGCACGGTATAAGGGATGCTTCACAGGGCATGCAGCTGGCAAGGCTGGATCCCTTTGAATCTTGGGTCAGGAATGGGTTATAAGGGACCTGAGGCACCTGCACAGAGAGGGCTGCTATCCCTCAGGATTTGAGGAGCCTTGCACCCTGTTGGACAAACATGTAGGAGCACAGGACAGCCAAGGTTCCTCAAAGGATGCCACAGACCCAGGTTTGGATTGCTGGATCAAGCTGTGAGTGCTGACAAGGAGTCTTGGACCACTGTAGAGGAAAACATCCTTCTCTTGCCTTCTGCAAAGGGCTGTGCCAAGCCCAAGAACATGGCTGACATGATAATGGGAATGCTCATACTGGAGACTTCATCTCTGCACCTCTCTTTCTATTTTTTTAGCTTGCCAAGAGCATGACTAAAAGCTTTCCTCTATTATAGTAGCAAAATCAGATGATCCTGGCATTTACTGATGAGGAAGCATATGAGGCTACACACAACCAGCACCAAAATAAACAAAAAATAGTTTTGCAGCCTTAATGACAGATTCACTTATTCTGTCATATCTTCCCAAATTTGGTCTATAACCTACAGACAGGAAATGTTTAAAAATTCAAAACAAGAACTGCAGGCTACCCTGGGACAATTCTGCTGATCTTTCAGCAACATAATCAAGAGAAGAATGTAGTCTATGAGGTATTAATATTTTTAGAATTAAATAGTTGTTGCCTTAAAAAAATATGATGCCATTTGATACAATTTATCCAGAGTAGAAATATAATAGTACTCCAAATCAAAACACCAGAGCTAAGAATAAAATTTAAAAAAATACATTTAAAACATACTGTACTTAGTTAAAATAACAGCTAAATGTCAGTTTATCTTTCTGTATAGGAATAGCTTTAACCAGCAAAACACTACAAAAATATTTTGTCTTTTCTATAGGGACCTATATTAACTCTACTTTGTGATGGGAGAAAACAAAAAGATTTTTATTAACAACTGGAAATAAGGTTCCTCAAAGGATGCCACAGACCCAGGTTTGGATTGCTGGATCAAGCTGTGAGTGCTGACAAGGAGTCTTGGACCACTGTAGAGGAAAACATCCTTCTCTTGCCTTCTGCAAAGGGCTGTGCCAAGCCCAAGAACATGGCTGACATGATAATGGGAATGCTCATACTGGAGACTTCATCTCTGCACCTCTCTTTCTATTTTTTTAGCTTGCCAAGAGCATGACTAAAAGCTTTCCTCTATTATAGTAGCAAAATCAGATGATCCTGGCATTTACTGATGAGGAAGCATATGAGGCTACACACAACCAGCACCAAAATAAACAAAAAATAGTTTTGCAGCCTTAATGACAGATTCACTTATTCTGTCATATCTTCCCAAATTTGGTCTATAACCTACAGACAGGAAATGTTTAAAAATTCAAAACAAGAACTGCAGGCTACCCTGGGACAATTCTGCTGATCTTTCAGCAACATAATCAAGAGAAGAATGTAGTCTATGAGGTATTAATATTTTTAGAATTAAATAGTTGTTGCCTTAAAAAAATATGATGCCATTTGATACAATTTATCCAGAGAGTAGAAATATAATAGTACTCCAAATCAAAACACCAGAGCTAAGAATAAAATTTAAAAAAATACATTTAAAACATACTGTACTTAGTTAAAATAACAGCTAAATGTCAGTTTATCTTTCTGTATAGGAATAGCTTTAACCAGCAAAACACTACAAAAATATTTTGTCTTTTCTATAGGGACCTATATTAACTCTACTTTGTGATGGGAGAAAACAAAAAGATTTTTATTAACAACTGGAAATTGCTTATTAACCTCAAAATGAATTAATTTCTTTATCTGTCCCTAGCCCACATCACTGAGATGGCAATAGTAATTAAAAACAGATAAACTGTTAAAAAAGTCCATAACTTAATGCACAGGCAACCTGAGTTCTTATGTGGGTAGTGATAGAGATATTAAAAACCATCACTCTGATAAGATTCTGTTTTAAAGATGAGACCTCATATGCCAACTTTCAACAGAGAGTGATTTCTTAAAGTCAAGCCATAAACCCTAAAACTGGGATTTCATGGGGACACTACAATTTATAATACTTCTGCAGTTTTCAATTATTCAGATGCTCATGGCCCAACAAATTGAATAATGAATGGAGTAATGAATTGAACCCTGACAAGATGATAACAGAAAATATTATGAGTAGTCAATACACAGTGGAAACCACTTATAGAAGGATCCCTCGAAGAAACTACTTGTTTGAAGGACACATTTTCTCTTGAAATCCAAAAGACTTGTGGGAAAATGTGTGCAGGAGTTATTATTATTATTAACAAATAACCACTGAAGGCATAAACCTGCAGAACTGTAGTATATTTCTAGTGACCAAACTGTGAATCATAATCATAAATAGACCAGTTATATTTTCTGTGGATGTAGGTTATGCATTTCATTATTGCTTTTTTTTCCTCCCTCTAATGCCACAGAGAGAGAAAAAGAATGGCCATATAAATTCTTAAACACTTCAGCTGAAGGCTTAGCCTTGGAAGTGTGATATTCCACAGATGCTAAAGCACACAGGTCTTAACAGCATTTAATACATTTGCATCTACACTGCAAGCCAGAAACATAAATAATAAAAATGATAACTATACTGTTCAGAAATGGCGAAGGTAATGCATGTTTGTATCTCCCAGCTAGAATTTAAAGGAGAAGTGCAGGCAGCCAGAAAATGCCATGTTAAAAAAAATTACACAGCTTTAAAAAAAAATAAAATTAAATTAAATCAACACAACAAAACCCCACAACCTAAAACCAGATTCAAACAAAGCAATATTCTGCATTAGCAAAGAGATAGGTATCTTATCCCACATAGTGAAATTTATGAGATATGGACAGTTTCAAATGAAGGCAAACAACACTGCCTTCCAAAAACTGCCCCCAAACTTCATGCCAAAAATCAAAATAAGCCTTTTATGGAAGACTGGAAAATACTGGGCTAACTATAAGAGAAAAAAATACTGACTCCATTTAGAGTAGGTCAGTTATTTGTGGCATGTTTTGCTTGAATCCATGCTTGGTCTTCAGTGCTGGGTCAACAGTTTTACTGGGTTCACCCCAAAGGCCCAAAGAGCTGTAAACAGTGTAAAGGCTGGAAATAAACTTAACAGCTCCAGACCCTTTGTGACTGTACTTGTGTACTACCTAAGTTGATTCAGCAAAGAAAATTAGAAGGTTTCAAAATCCTCTGAGCTTAGTTGATTTGGTTTAAAAAAAAGACAAACAGGAAATTCAGAAGCCTGGATGTTTTATATTCAATACTCAAATATTATAGTGGGGAAAGAAGTGTCCTTATTTCTGTCAAGTAGTGAAAGTGCCTATTTCCAGCATTCTGAAGAAAAACCCCACAACCCAGGAACCAGTAGCCAAGTGGCAGAGACCATCTTTCAGTGACATCTCCAGGTTCTCTGGTCTTGTATGGCCACCTCTAATGTGCAATGACAGTTCATCAAAAAGCTGCATCAGCTGGGAAAAACAGATCTATGCCTCCATCTCCAACATGGGCAGAGCTCCCAGCACGTGCACCTTCCAGCTCCCGGCCCTTTGAGAAGCTCCCATGCCCTCACATTTGTGTGAACTCAGCCTGGACCGCCTTGGCAGCGGGATATGGCTGGGTTGGCGTTCACTCAGCCCAGACCACACATGCAAACCCCTCCCTGCTTGCTGAACTTAAAAGGAGGAGTTAGTTAGCTCTCAGCACCTAAAAGATCCTGTTCTTAGGTCATGGAGAAATTCGTATCTCTGTAAATCTGTAATACTGTAAATCCACAATTAACCACATGGATGGAAGAAATAAGCAAATGCAAATATGTAAACTCTGTATATGATTTTTCTTTATTGTTTTTCTCTCATAATAGAGGGAAAATCAGTTATATCTGGAAGTTTGGACTAGTGCTTTTCATTTCCCACTGAAAAGGCAAGCCTGTTTTAAGAAGGAATGGGCTTTGAGAATGAGATGCTGTGACAAAATCACAGTAATTACACTTAAAAAAATCACATTTTTATTTCAGCATTTTCAGCACCCTGCTGATACTAAGTGACCTCCAATCATATTATAAACATTAAATTGCATGCTTTGCCTTTCAATTCTTCTTCAAAATTTGTTTTTTAATAGGTCTGCCACTGTTCTTTTTCCATGAGCATTTTTTTCCTAGTATTTAACTCATCAGCTGTGACAGCTTTCCTTGCTTATCAAATCCAATATCCCATTATTGAAATCATTATCTAGCCATAAAAACACATTGATTTGTGTTTACTGTTAATATTTTAGAGCTTAAAGCACATTTCCCTCACCAGAAGCATGATTTGGTGGTCAATTCTGTCATTCTTGCTCATCCTGAGCTGCTGCAATGAAGCCAATGGAATGGCAAGACTTAGTGTAGTACAGGGGTATGATTCTTAACCAAAGACAGAAACTTCTTTGGAAGAACTTTATTTGAATTACTGCTGTCATTCTTAGGCTCATCTTCTACTGAAGGCAGTGGGAGCTGCTCTAGGCAAAGCCTAGTAACTAGTTTTATGCAGGCTCAAATTGTGCTCACCTTCTTTCCTTTCTCTTCCTCATAAAGCAGCTGTGAACTGGAAAAACATGCAGATTTCTTGAAAAGGATGTGGGAAAGCTCTTTGCAAAAAGTCTGAACTGGAAATAGTCTGTCTCACTTGAAAATGAGCCCCCTGAACAGATATTCAGCTGTTCTCAAAGGGATGCTTCAGTAAAGACATCTAAATTTCAGCCTGGTACCACTAGTATAATTTTGGTTTGGTGGAGCCTGGCCCCCACAAGGTGGGGACTTTAAGGAAAGATTTAAAGTCAGGGATGTAACATTTGGAAAATGTCAGTCAGCTACTAACAGAGAAAAATCACCTAAAATATGTATTTCTGAAGCAATTGCACTGCTAGAACTTCTTTACAATGGCATTTCCTCCAGCTGGGAGCTGTAATAGTCTTTAGAATCTTTGGGGTTTTTAAATAGATTTCTTTTCTCCCCTAGAAAAAGCACTTCTATATCTTCATTACTGGTTTGTATTCCTCAGCCTTTGTCTGGTGCCTTAAAAAAATTAATTCCCTTCATGGAAAAAAACATCAGTCCTATGTTCAATGTGAAGAGCCCCAGGGAAGGCTCTTGTCTTTATTTACTCTGAGATGCTAGAGTACCTCCTGTACAGAGACAGGCTGAGAAAGCTGGGGCTGTTCAGCCTGGAGAAAAGAAGGTTGTGTGGAAACCTCATAGCAGCCTTCCAGTATCTGAAGGGGTTACAGGGAAGCTGGAGAGGGACTCTTCAACTATAGAGATAGGACAAGAGGGAATGGCTTCAAACAGAGATAGGAAACTCAGTTTAGATATACAGAGGAAATTCTTTACTGGGAGGGCAGTGAAAATTAGAACAAGTTGCCCAGGGAGGCTGTGGATGCCCCATCCCTGGAAGAGTTCAAGGCCAGGCTGGATGGGGCTCTGAGCAACCTGGTCTAGTGGAAGGCGTCCCTGCCCATGGCAGAACTAGATGTTGTTGAAGTCCCTCCCAACCCAGACCATTCTATGATTCTGTCTGTATAGCCTGTGGTGTCTGGGCTTCCACTAAACAGTTTGGGTTAGAAATTACTCAAAACTTTAATATAAAGGTAATTTGTTTCTATGCCTTAGTCCACACATTAGCAGTAATATGAAAGGGTAATAAACACTAAAACAAGGGTAATATTTAAATTCTGTTAAAATTAGTGCTCCAATATTCCACAAACACTTTGGGCTCTCCAGACAAAAGACATCTTCCAATTGTAAAATTGCTATTTTATTATAGTTTCAGTACAATAAATCTGTACAACAAATCTTCATCACAAAACCTCAGCTCTTCTAGGGCCTAACACAACTCGCTGCTGGTGTTTCAAGACACACATCCTGGAGCAACATCAGAGTGGGTCAGTGGTTCTCACCTCCCTACACACCACAGAGAAACATTTATGCTAGTAGCTTATGCAGGTGCTAATATATGGGTTATCAGCATAAATCCACTGCTCAGTATAGGAAAAACCTCTAATTCACATATCAGGTTTCTGAAAGCTCAAAACTGAAACTATTCCTGATATTGCCACCCTATCCAGCAGCTCTGGCTTCTCCAAGACATAAAACATTAGATGAGCCTGACAAATCAGACAGGGGCAGCACTGCTGCCAAGTCCTAGCTATGTGAATTCCATGTTTCCCACTTAAAAGCATTGCCTGAATGCCTAATCCAGCTAGTTTAGGCATGCATTGTACCTCTCTTCTCAGCTGGCCCCAGGATGCTCCACCATGGAGCTAGGAATGGCTGTGCTAACAAAACAAACAACTCCTTTTCTTTTTTGATGGGAAAGTGCTGCGAAGCACGTAGGTATCATCATGGAATGAAAAGGCTCGTTAAAATCAGATGTTATCTAGCACCCCTTTCAATATGTAGATTTTTAAATTTCTGTGAGGAGAGCCAACAGCTGTGCTGAGAAAGGAGGTGTTTGCTGCAAGTACTGAAGAGGAGGGCAGCTAGTAGTATGGAGCCGGCAATAGGGGCTTCTACATGGGCTTTGGGGAGTCAGAGATGTAGGCCGTATAAGGGGGCTTTGACTATGAAGGCAAGCAGGAGGGCTAGGCTTGCGATTAGACCTGATCAGGAGGAGTTTAATGTAGGGCGAGAGAGTTTAAGTATTGGGAGGTATAAAGTGCCGATTTGGTTGTGTAGATGGAGGATGGCAATTAATAGTGGTAGGGAGCTGGCAAGTGTATAGAATAGGAGGTAGATGCCAGTGTTTAGGCGTTCTGGTTGGTTGCCTCATCGTGTGATGAGAATAAGGGTGGGAATTAGGGTGGCTTCGAATGCGATGTAGAAGAGTATGAGTTCTGAGGCTGAGAAGGCAATGAGGATGAATAGCTGGGCTAGGATTATTGTTGAGGCAAAAATTCGTTTACGGCTGATTGGTTCTGGTTCCAGGTGGTTTTGGCTTGCTATGATTATGAGGGGGAGGAGTCAGCATGAGAGGACTAGTAGAGGAGAGGAGATTTGGTCAATGGATGTTCAAGGGGTTAGGCCTTTGTTCGGGTAGTAGGTTGGTGTGAGTCATTGGAGGCTGATGGTGGCAATTAGTAGGCTGTACAGTGTAATGCTAGTTCATAAGTGTTTACGTGGGGAGAGGAGAGCTAGGGGGAGGAGTATTGTGGTTGGGGCGATGATTTTTAGCATTGTAGTAGGTTGAAGTTATGTAGATGGTCGGATCCGTGGGTTCGGGTTGAGGCTACTAGCAGGGCCAGGCCTGTGCCTGCCTCGCAAGCGGAGAATGTTAGTATGAGGATGGGCAGGATGGTGGAGGTTGATGATTGGATTTGAATGGGCCATATGGCTAGGGCAACGTATATAGATAGCATTATACTTTCTAGGCACAGTAGAGCTGAGATTAGATGGGTTCGGTGAAAGGCTAAGCCTAGGCTGCTCAGGGTGAAGGCAGAGTAGAAGCTTAGGTGGAGGTAAGACATAAAGAAAGTTATAGGGTGGGAGCTATAATTTGTTGAGACCCTGTCCTTGCTCAGAGCCAAACACTGAGGCAACACCAGCGGTGACTCCAGAGGTGTGCAGGGGGACTCTAAGGAGCTCATTTTCTTTGGTTGAGATCACCCTTTATTTGATCACTGTTCAATCATGCCTATTAACTATTTTTCTTTTACTTCAAGAGTTCCTGAAGATAATCCAAAGGGTTTAGGTCATGTTATTCACTGAACACGCACACATTGGTACTCACACAAGACGAACAACAAAATCAGTAACAGCAGTGAACTTCTGGTGCAAAACAAATGGAAACACGGGTTACAATTTGACATGAGGTAAAGATTCACTCTTCTACAGATCCACTCTGAACCCAAGTATGTTCCTTATCCTATGGCATTCTCTTCCAAGAGTCATCCCACTTTCTGTGAGTGACAGTTCCTATAGACTTCAAAACAACAGTGATTGTGTGCCGAGCCAAATTTACTTATGCAAAAATACTAGGGTTTTGGGGGCTGTTCTGGTTTTGGAGGATAGATACAAAAGGACACTTTTTGTAAATACTGAAAGTGCCTCTAATTAGATTGTTTTTAGCTGCCTACAGACCTAATATGATTCAGCCCACTAAGAGTCCCCTTCTTGGCCAGACCAGACCTTGAGGTCCTTGCCCTCCAACGATGAGAAGATATGCCACTGTCCCAAAAGCAGTCTATTCCCCTGGAAGTTCCCTAAATTTCATTCAAGCTTAAATGTCAAATAAACCTGGTACTGGTATTTTGCAAAACTATTAATATCATCAGCATGTAACAACCTGATAATATGTAATTTATGACAAATTTTAAACTGTAGGAATTTTTCTGTAGGAATTTCTGCTTTATATTATTGACATATCACTGGTAAAACTTGTTGCTTACATGGTAGAATTAAAAAATGAAAACTACAGAAACAAAAAGACAAGCATTATTTAAAACTGCAAATATTATTTCAAATATTGTGTTAATGCCTTTTGAATTGCTAAAGAAAAATGAAATGCTAATCCATGTTTTATTAAACCATAGCTTCTACGATATCTACCTTTCCATGAGATTGTCTCATGTTTCATTTTCTAACTCTGAAAACACTGCTGGAGTTAACTACTAAAATAAATAGAAAGAAGTCTGGATTTTTAAAATCATCCTTCACAGTTAAATTTACTAATCCAGCTAAAACTGCCTCACTTCAAAGCCTAATGTGTAAAACATTTCTATCTCACATGCTAAGAAAGACCAGGTTGAAGAAAATTTTTGACTTACAGTCAAACTTGATCTACTAAACACATAGCTCCACTCAGTGACAGCCTGGTTTGGAACAGATTTCTTTATTTTTGGAAACTTAGTGTCACTGAAAAAATACTTTAAAAGTGTGTACATACCAACTCAAATATGCATATACAGTCCTGCCGCACACAGTGAGATTCCATGTATTTAAAGCACTGCACCTATGGAGCATTTTGCTGGATGAGAGCTGTACAACAATATCAACATCTGGATTAAAGGATAAACATTCATAAAATTAATATCTAAATCAAATTTTTAGCATGGTTCTAACTGCTTTAAGCACTTAGATAGCATTATGTACTTGGACAATCATGTATGGGGAACACATACCTGGCATTTAGGACTAAATATAGTTGAAATCTGCCTGACTGGGAGGGGGACATGGAAATCTGATGGACAACAAACAATGTTTGTTTTGGACACAGGGGTCAAAAGGAAATGTGAGCGCTTCCAGTTTCACTGAACACAACATGCAGAATCTGAACACCATCTGCAGAATTCTCTTCTCTCTCTGCAATCAGACTATCAAGACAAGGAAAAAAATCCTTACTGGAGTCTTAAAAGTCACTGTCCTGTAGCTGAAATCTCTGTGTGGCAGAGCAAGTATTTTGCCCTACCTGTCATTTCACACACCTGTGCCCATCCAGGCCTTCTCTTGTCATGGAGACAAAGCCCAGAGCTGAAGTATGCCAAGCTGAAGAGAGAAGACCACCATGATTTCTGTGGGACTGGGTTCTGAACACTTAGCAACCTCCCTTGCTGCTCTCCAGGAGGTCAGGCTTCAGGAGAAGTCAACACAAAAACCAGAAGCATTTGCACATTTGAAAGGTATATTTTAAATACTAAAATAAACAAGGAAGGTGGGGGAAAGCAGAGGAAAAACATCCTCTCTGATCATTAGAGTAAACCTACTTCTTGGCACACTATGGGAAATTAGTAGCTTTTAAGAAAGGGCTTTTAATTGCTTAATCTAAGTAATGTGGACAATGGCATACGTGTTTTATTTTAGGGTCTATCTAGCCCACTCAGAAAATGTAATGGACCTAATTTTCATTTAGTATAGGTCTGTGCAGTTCCTAAAACATCTAAATGGCTATTAATTTAATCAGGTAATTTAACTATAGCTCTAGAAAAGGCCACCAGCTAGTTGTCACGCAATGATTATGAGGATGACATTTCTATCCCATGATGCCAGAGGCAGACTTTGATACATCATTTTCTTTTTGAAGGTTAAACTCAGATAACCTGCCTTTGGCATTTAATTAGCTACATATTAAACACTCTTTTAATAATAAAATGATTAAAAATTTTATTGCTTCTCAAATGAGGCCCTTTTAGATAGATTTAATGACTTGGTCAGAGCACTGTAGTTTGTGAACCAAACCTTAGTTAGACCAGTATATAGTATAATTATATGCTTTACAGCTTGCAAAATCTGTATTTTATTCAAATGACTGCCATAATCATTTTGGGTAAAACTTATAATGCATTCTTCTGTATTTTTAAGTCTAACTGTTAAATGTCATTGAAAAGTAACTGAGAACCAACTGATTTTAGGATTTAAAGAAATGATCAAATTCAGGTAGTTACATTAAGCTGCAGCAGGATTAATGTACTGTATTTTATACAGAAATTGTTTATCCTTTTAAAAATCATTTTTTCACAGTTCAGTATCTTTAAAAAACCCCTCATGTTCACCTAGCAATGATAAAAAAAGCGTGAAGTGGCTGACAGTCTCCACTCTTTATTTGGTATAAAATGTAAGCAATTTAATGAAAACTGACATCAAAAAAGATAATATTTTTCCATTCCTGCCTGGTAATAACAGTGTCATGACTGCAAAATAGCTGTAAAGATAATAGTTCCATGGGCTGTGCCCACAGAGCAAACAGCACTATAAGGCAAAGCAAGTACATGGCATTTAAGAATATACCTATATATGTTTTATGTCTGTGTGCATATAGATTTTTGTCTATACTTAAACCAAAAAAGCACCTTATCTAAAAATTAAGGTAATTATTAAAGCTCAAATTTTTGTGGCCAGAAGTTTGTCCTGCCAAAATCTCATCACCTTCACAGCCAGAACTAGGTCATCTCCTCACAGGCAGTTAGTTACTGGCAGAGACACATAATGTAGGAGTCAGCCTACCATCCAGTTCCCTTAAAAGTGGTCCCTCAGGGAAGAAGTACATTGTCAGGACAGCTGGATAAAGAGGGAAGTTCATCTCCAAGTCTGTCAACCTAGCACTTTTCATGGGCATAAAAATGAAGGAGAAAAAACAAGAGCAAACCCAATGAAGAACTGAAAAGTGATATCTTTTAAGCTGTACTGCCTTGTTTCCAAGTCTTTGAAAGATTTCTCTACTGGAAAAAACAGTCTGTCCTCAACATCTACAAAGCTGGAGCCTTTTTAAACCCGCCCTTTAGAAGCAGGAAGGACAGATTATTTCCTTCACCAAAGTCTATTTGAGAAAGGAAAAGTGGGAGCCATCAGGATTGTGGTTATTCCCTTTTAATTTTCAAACGCCTTCATCTCTATCCAGATGTAAATTAGGACAATCTACAAGTTACTCTGCTTACAGACTCAGCTGAGATGCCACTGGGAGAAGAAATCTACTTCTCCCTGCTCTTCCCATGTTTCCTGTGCCAGAGCAGGCATGCACCAGTGTCCTTCTCACCACTGACATCCACACAGTTTAACAACTCAGTTTGACACAAGACACCACAAATAGATCAGGGCAGGTGTTTGTGCCAGGGCCACGAGCATGTCACCAGTGCCCTGAGCAGCCTCTCAGGCAGTGGGTACCTGCCTTCTGCCTCAGTGCTACAGGGGCCTGATGTGTCCCTGGAATTTGTAACCACCAGCCCACCTGGGCTGTGGCTGACCCTGGTTGTTGCTGTTGGACTCGATCTGCTCCTCTTCTTCAGGTGCTGTGGGGCTGAGAAATTTCTGCCTGAGTTTTTCTGCTACCATTGCCTCTGGTGTCATCAGCCCTTGGGAAGCAGCCTGCTCCTGCTGCTTCCAGGCAGGTTGCTGGTCAGTACAAAATGTTTGGCTTGGGTTTTGTGGCTTATTGGGGTTTTTTTGGTAGATTTTGGTGGTGGGTTTTGTTTTGGTCTGTTTTCTTTATGCCTGGCCAGTCTGACTCCTGGTAACTGTTGAGAGTTCCTGTCAATGGTTTCCTGCTGATGTATGGACATTCAGAGCATGCACTCTCAGAGCTTTTGTAGGCCAGACCTCATTTCAATGTTTAAGATGCCTGCACGCCTAAGCACGTGAAATCTGTAAAAGTGTAAGAGGTGCTCTGCACCTCACTTGGTGTTGCAGCACCTAGCCGGTGAGGTGAGATAAAACTTTAGAAGTATTGTCCTGATAACCCAAAAGCAATACCCTAGAGTGCATTTACATTTTATAACCCAGACAAAAGTGCTGCCTCAGAGGACCACCACAGAAATGTTTCTAGTAGAAATTGTAGTAGATCAAAGAAAAAAGATCAGATTATCTGCTCTTGGGCATCCTTACAAAGGCAAATGGAGAACATGTAAAATAACACCATTTCACTTCACATACATGTTAGTAAAATGCTGTTAAGCCACAGGGAAGCAGAGCCATGTACCAAGAAGTAAAGGTTTTAGAAGTTATTTCTTATATGTAGCAGACTTTTTGCTTAAAGAGACAGTTTATCGCTGGGGAGATTACACTCACATTGTTGCCTTTGCACTATCCTTTTGTGAAGGGTGGGAGAAAAAAATCCCTCAGTTTGTCTTCAAGCAGGTACAGATTCCCTCTCCAGAAGAATGATGGTGGGGAAGAAGACAGGCCAAGGATTTTCTGAAGTACTAGATCTACAAGCATGTCAGGATAAAAAAAAATAAAGTAGTCTTTCTAGTAGTTTTTTTTCAGTATAATCCATTTTAAGCATGCCTTCCAACACTCCTACTCTTTCCAAGATACTTTAGTTTTCTTGGGTTTTTGTTGTGGAAGCTGAACCTTCCTTTTCAAACTGCCTAACTCTGCAAGCTACTGTTACTTGAAAGCAGAGCAATAAAACAAGCAGCAAATCTGCCTTAAAATACAAATTCACGTTTCCAGTCATGCATGTGCCTCCTCTGGGATCATGCCCACCTTCTGCAAAAATTCCTAGGCGTATCAGCTTCCATATTCTCATTTTTCTTTGTAAATAATGGCTATCTCTTTTCTTATGTTACACTTCTGTGCCCAGCTATTCAGTTTCTGCTTTTTCACATGATCTTCACATCATGGGGTCATACTCCAGTGTATTAGTTTGCTATGCATCTATGCTGCAGGTGAACTAGTTAGTGAAGAAGGTTCAGGCAACACTCTCTCTTTGTACTCCTGTTTTGAAACTATTCAGAATTTTCACTCTTTGAGTTCTGCAAAAGGACTTTCTAATGTGGTGGATTACATGGCCAAGGACAAAATCTATACTGAAATACAAATTTTTAGCCTTTCTGTGCCTCTTGCATTGCCCATCAGTATTAGTCAATGTGAAAACAAGTTAGAAGCTGTACTCCAGCAATGGCACCAAGCCTGGGTAAAAGCCTGAGTGCAGGAAACTGCCTCCCTGCAGTGATGATCATGTTTCACCCAATTTATTCAAATACATCAGTTATAGCTAAGCCAAAGGGTTGTATTAAGGGTGCCATATTAATTATTAAGCCAATGTAGCCACTTGTGGCAATGAAATAAAACTTTCCACTTTCTCCTGGGCATGTGATCCCACTCTCCCCTGCACCCTACAGAGTCTGACCATAACACCAATAAACATCTAACTTGGCAAGGAGGAAGTTTTCTGATTGCACAATCAGCAGGGCTGGTTCACTCAGGGATCTGACAACCCAGAGCTGGCCTAAGGGAACAAAACTGTGACTGGGACCAGGATGGTCTCCTTCAACAGCAGCGAGCCTTCTGCTGTCATCAAATTATGTCCTAAATAAGAAATGAAGCATAAACACACCTCTCCAGCACTCCTTCAATAGAAAGATAAAACACAGATGTAATTTGTTGAGAAAAGGCAGTAATCCAACTTTGTAAAAACCATAGGGTAAACACCTAACAAGACTGTAAGCATTCCAGCATCATCACATGATATTTGATGACACAAAGAGATTTGGACCTGCACCTTATACTTTAACTCTAAGCTACCTGCAAAGTAGTAACAAATACAAAGTGGATCTGAAAACAAAATACACTGAACTCAGAAACTGCAAGAATTTCAAATATATTCAAAACCACATTTCTAATTATTATTTAAAACCACCCACAAAAACAAAACCCAAAGCTCTATGAAGTTATAAGCTCATCCCATGATTAAGAACTGGCAAACTAACTATTTGTAGGACAAAGGACACTAATAGCACTGTGGCAGCAATGATCAGAAGTACAAGGCTTAAAAAAAAGATGATGAGATGCTTCCATACAAAAGCTTGATGCAAAATATCATGGGGCAAATGAATCTTTCCTTTGACTTCAATGGCCTTTTTGTGAGGAGTGAAGTGTCTGAATTTAAGAGGCAGGTTTTTTGCTAAGATAATTAGAAACAGAAAATAAAGCTATTAGGATTCCAAGTTTACCTCCAAAAACCATATGAATTTGGAAAAAAGTAATCTTTGAAATTCCAGGATTGGTACCCCATAGTTTGCAGAAGAGTATCTGGTTTCCTATCTCATTTCCTATGGATAGAAATGCCCCCTTCCTACTCTTACAACACTTACCAGATTTATATTTGCTTATGTTTTTTCTTTAGGAAGTAGAAGGTGATGAAAACCACAATGAACTTGATATATTTACTTATGAAGAAGAAGTCCAGTGAAACTATACATATAGTTTTATGGAAACCTAAATAAATAGCAAACACACAACTATAAAGAAAATCAGACATTTAGAAGACTTTTATATTCAGAAAGATACATCGTTTGACCAATAAAATTTTGGCATAACTGTTTTAAAAATATTTACTGTTTAAAAAGTTAAATTCACACTATTAGTTTAGCATCACTTTTTGTGATTTGAAATACCAGAAGTCAAGAAAAGATAGTACAAATACATTTTTACATTTCAATATTCTTTAGCTCTGAAACTAACAGTTAATTTTAGTGGTTTTCATTCTATGGGCTTTTTTAGGTACATTTTGGCAAGATGTTATGCAATTTGCATTGCTTTTCTTTTAGAGAATGGTTTTGTGGCCAGAGCTAGAAAGCAGCTGAGCGCAGAAGACACATACTGGTTTGGAGTTCCACATATTATAGCATGTAATGCTTCTGGCAGAATGAAAACAACCTCAAGAAAGCAAAAGGTTGTTAAGTTTTTTGTCATGTTTTAACCACAGCCAGCATCAAGTCCCACACAGCTGCTTGCTCACTCCTCCACCAGAGGAATCAGGGAGAAAATTAGAAAGGTAAAAGCTGGAAAACCTAAGGGTTGAGATAAAGATAGTTTAAGAGGGAAAGCAAAGAAAACATGAGCAAAGAAAAAGCAAGGAATGAATTCATTGCTTCCCACGGGCAGGCAGGTGTTCAGCCATGTCCAGGAAAGCAGGGCATACCCCATCATACTCCAAAATCACCTGAAAAACACAGCATCCCTTTTATATGAAGTTCTGGTTCAGCCCCTGGTGGCCACAACAGCTTCTATGAGTTAAAGGATCACCATGAAAATAGGAATCAGGATGTGCTTTCTTGGCATGACTCTATTCAACCCCAAAATAACAACTTCTCTTCACACTGGGTGGATAGATTCTACTGAATACTACTTTATTTCCAAATGAAATAAAACTAGTTTATCCATAAGGATTCATATTTAAATTCGTATTACTTTTTCTATTCTGTGTATGAACTCAGAATTATGTGTACAATTTGTTCCTGAACCTAAAGCTTCATGACCAGAGAAAATGGAGCAATGTACTCTTTCCCCGATGCTTTGGCCCATGCCAGAAAACACCTGATCCTTTTGTTTCATTCCTGCCTTAGTGTTCAAAATAGTAAAGAAGTGATCACTTGTAAGTGTTTTAAATTATTAAGCGTATTTTGATCAGACATTTGTCTCATACAGAGTAATGAAAGGCCAAAGTTGACTGCCTTTGTGGCAATAATGACTCAGGAGCATCAAGAAAGTGATTCATTTTCTGCTGATAACCCCATTGCCCAGTCTTAATATCTCTTTATCTCCAATGGTAACTCCAAAGAGGAAAGCTTTCCATACAGGTTACACATTCTCAGTAGAGTCAACTGAGCTCAGTTGCTGTGCTCAGCCACACATACAAGACGCAACATTGCACTTTCTTTACTAAAAATTCTTTGCCTCTAGGAGTCCCTGTTGCAGAAGAAAAGTTCAATGTGCCCAGTGGAAGGGAGCACTTGCTCCACTGAGGAATAAATTACTGATGCAGAAGTCCAAAACAGAAATTGCTGCATTCATATATATATAGATATACTTCCCACAGACTTCCCACAACTCTTCCTGTGTAGGGTAACATCAAGGATTCTTGGTTTTACAAAACCAAGTAAAATTCAGCTCTCCCTGAAAACTACTACCTGCAAAGCACGGGAGCTTTCCTTTCTTTATGTGAAGTACATGAAACTCTACTCCCTGCCCACACAACCCCAAAACCCAAAGCTGTTGTTTCTCTGCACACTTGCTGCTTTGCTGTCTTCCCTCAAGGGCAGAATCTCGGTGGTTTCATGTAATTTGTATGAAAATGTAATGCTTTCCAGCTCTTTCATTTATGTTATGCAAAGTCAGGATTCTCCTCTGCAGAATTTAAAGCATAGCCAGTGAAACTTGACAGGTAAGGGAGGGTAGGTTGAGGAAGGTCTTAGAGGTCTGAGAAAGTGAATATAATTTAGAATGCCTAAACCCATAAAACCTCATTAAATATGTAGAGGCAACACACCTACCAGGAGAGGGAACTGGGTAGGGCTGGCCCCAAGCACAGAGGACGCGCTCCACAGAGACTTCCCCAGTGACCTTCAGTGGGGAGAGGACTGTCTCAGGGAGCTCTCCTGCACACTTTCCTGCTCAAGTCTTGTAGGATGCTCTCCAGCAAGGTAAGCTGCTGGGAAACCTCTCCATTCACCCTCCCCGGCATCAGCAGTGGATGGAGATGTGGGGTCTGTGTGTACATCTGTCCATTGTGCTGCTCCTTTGCTGGCAGGGATTGCTGGGGTGAATGAGAAATCATTACCCTGTGGAACTACATTTAAAAATCATTTCTGTGATGTGCCCATGATTTTTTTGCAGTTTCTGCTATAGATCTGATTATCTAGTGTTTTGAGCATACAGGTAGGGTGTAGGAAACGTAGCTGTCCTGTGAACTGTGGTCCACCACAGCCCAGGAAAGCCCACCATTGGGCAAAACTTACCCTTGTCTCTAATTAAATTCTTCCCCAAGTCCTCCCAACTATAAGAAGACCATTATTAAAATGCTAAGTCTAGGAAGTGTTCAATATTAACAAATAAATTTTTCAGACAAATGCTGGTTTGGGACTTTCCCAAGCATGTCACACTCAGTCTGCAGATGTAGCCCATTTCCATGGTCTCAGTAGGAACAAAGAGTTTTTAAAGACCCCACATAGACAGGTACAGAGCCAGATCCTATACTTCAGGTGTTAAATCTTATGTCCATTGGTCAAAAAACAAGAACCATTTCCAAATATTTTAAATGCCTAGTGTTCTCTAAAAGGAGGGCTAAACACATACAATTTACCATGACACCAACTGAAATCCATCCTTCTCCTTCTAGTTCGTTACCTTCTTTTTTCCCCTCTTCCTCCTTTGTGTTTCAGTGAAAAAAAAATCCATCTTAAGTATGGCACTCAGTCTCTCAGTTTTACCATGAATATGAAAAACAAATGCTGAAAAGAAATGTACTTGGCTCTATGCAGGTCTCTAAAACACAAGATGCAATGAAAGAGCTGTCACAAATGTTACTGCAAGTATAAAAAAAATTCCGGGGTTTTTCCTTTGCATGCTTCCCATCTAATCAATTTACAGCCTGACAGTATTCCTAGAGAAACCTTCTTCCTCACTGTATAAAGGCCTGGTATTCAAGCATTTTTGAGTGATAATTCAATAGGATTAAATTACACTCATGTGACAGCTCAGCCTCACTAATGAGGTACATTTCAGTAAACTGTTGACAGAACTGTCTGGAAGGCTTCTTTAATTTACCAACATGTAACAACATGGGAAAAGCATTAGTCAACTAGATGAAGATGAATAAGCACTGGGGTCTGGGGGCATTTTGCATTAACACATGACAACCTAAAAGTGTTTTTGTCATTTGCTCTTTTTAGCCCAAGGCAGTCACTGAATAACTGGTACCTGTTAGTGTGATTGACTTACCAAAGCAACAGAAAGGATTATATTTACAAATGTCTGTATGGAAAACAAGCCAGAGAAATGTCTTCCTTTTTTCCTAAAAGATAACAGTTGTTCTGCAGGAAGATGTCTTACAGCTACAGCCAGGCTGAAAGAACATTTAAATCTCCTCAGTCTGCCAGCATGCTACATCCATTATTTCATTTCAGAGGTTCTTTTAAGACTAGAATTTTTAAGCTTGTTTAAAATACATCATTCCATAGAGCTGTTGACTAGCAATAGTACATACAACTTTTACTAAGCAGAAAATGTAAGAGTAAAGGATGCAGAGACAAACTGTGGCTTCAAGCAACACAAAACTCTTCACATGCACCAGATTCTGCACATATACTGCTATTGGCAGGCTTAAATAGAAGCTGGGGGGCACTTAATGAACTGATGACATCACTAAACTAAGAGAGACTTCGGGAGACTAAAATGCAAATGAAAGCAAAGACAAAACAATGCCAGTAATTTTAAATGTGCAGCCTCCTGTAGGTGTAAATCAGTCAGTGCAGGTGATTTTAAAGATGTGATGAAAAGTCTCTTGCCCAATGCACTCAACTAATGTATCTGCTGCATTTTTAAAACTAGAAGGGTTAAATACTTGCAAATAGAATAAGATTTGAGCAAAACAAGTTGCACCATGACTGATGGGAAGTTGTCCACAGAAGGAAAAGTCTGCCTTTCCATTTATTCAGGTTGCGTATTCAGAGTGTGTGTGTGCGTGTGCTTGTGTGTATTTTATTCTGCTCTTCCTTGGTATCACCTGGTGCAATGCTCACAGTTCTGTGACTTTGCATCCTCAACAGGGACTGTCTGTTTCCGAAGAATTAAAACTTTTCTTGATGGAGGGGAAAAAAAAGACAACTGAACTAGAACACAAGTTTTCCAGTGTAGTGGAGACAAGCTAAGCATCTTAAAATAAGACTGTGGTAGAGGACAGAGGGGCAGCAGGAGATCTTGTAGGCTAACCAAAAGAGAAAAATTCAAAGGCTGAATTCACTTGAACAGGAAGCAGATCCCAAAACCACATAGCTGTCTGATTATATTGAATTTGAACAATATGAAAAGAAGAGAAACAAAAGAGGCATAAATGAATCTTGCCATGAGTAAAGTTGATGAGGTTAAATGATAGATAACCACTAAGCTTTTTAAAAGATTCATCTTTCCCATTTGGATTTATGCTAGTCTGCAGCTGAGGGCTACAATAGCCTTAATTTTTTCCATCTGTACTGGCTCTACTACCTGACTACCTAGCTTCTTTCATCTGTTCCTTATTAAAACCAGACTTTACCTCACCAAGGTAACTCTATTGTCTGTGACCACAAAATGAAAAATCACAACTTTTAATGCCAGTGAACAGCTCTCCCCAGTCTCTTCAGCATTTCAGATTGGTATATATGACTGACGAGAACCAAAGGGGCTATGTGGCTAACACCTGGGAAGTGGCATAACTGTTGCGGTCTCATGCTGAGTGTCCCTGCCACCTCCCTGTCACTGACACCTCTGGCCCTATACAGCAGCAGACACGGAACAACTCAGGCACAATATTGAGGACAACCTTGAAAGTGTACAGTAACCCACATTTTGATCCCTTCGCACAAGTTACTTCCTACAAGAATAAAAATACTGAAGGTCTGGGGCTGGCAGGTGCTTCTGTCCTCCTCTGCAGGCAATCCTCTGCACTCCTTCCCCCCGTGACCCCCTCTCTTTCTAGATGGTGTTTTGTATGGACTGTACTCTCCTTCACAGCAAGTAGTGGGGAGCCAAAAACTTTTGACTGCATTTGCAAAACTGTTTTGAAAATATATGGAGAAATGTCTCAAATGACAAATATCCAGAAGAAGGAAGAGGAGAGGGGAAAAGTGATTCTCATATATAAAAGAACTTGGTTAAAATTGTTTCTGAAGAACCTTGCACCTTGCAATCCCAGTGATGGCTGATTGAAAGCACTGATGCCACAAAAGTAGAGTAGAAAAATAGATGCATGCTGTGCTGATAATGTATCTTTTTTAACAGTCTGAGTCTCTGGGCCCAAAAAGGGCTGGTGCGTGACTTTGTCTCTTCCTTTTTTCCCCTCAACTCAGATGCAAGTGTATTTATTATTCAGCAAGCTGAAACCTTTTTGTCACAAAAAGTTAACTTTTTTCCATTGAGTTTTACTACTTATTGGAAAGGGGAAATACACTGTTTTCATGACTGCAGTGCCAGAGTAGCTCACGGTCCTGGTGCATTCATCATCACAGAATTACTTGAAGGACACTATTACCTGCTCTTTGTGAATGGCAGAACTTGAGCTCAGAAGCTGGTGCATTCAAACTCAGTGATTTGCTCAACATTACATAAACTTTTCTGCCACAATGAGGTCCTGAACTTGGGCCACCTGAGGTTGTCTATATGGAAAAATCAGCAATTTATAGAGCTTTCTTTTCAGACAAACCAGCTTCTGAAAACACCTAATTCCCCTCTTGATTTCTTCTTAGGTCTACCAAATGTCTACGGCTACCACACAACACCTTGAATAAACCTCAGGATGATATTATCAGGCTTATTAAGAAGTCTATTGATGGCTTTAAGTGTTTTTCCTGTTCTGCTATTTTATTATTAATAATTTTTAACTATGTTGTAATCAGTAAGTGAGACTGAAAAGGCTGGTGTGTATTGGTGAGCCAGGGAAAGGCTAAGAGCCCTAGCATCCAAAATACCATGAGAAGTAATTGTCTAGCTTGTTGAAAACACAGGGATTCTTTTTTTTAAAGCACAAAACCTTCCTAGCTAGTCACCAGTATCCTTAGGAATAATTTCAACTGGTTTCCAGGGGAAACAGGCAGGAATCTTGTAAATTCATTCCTGCCCATGAATACCTAACCCCTTACAGAAACAGAACTACAATTGTAAGGAGAGGTTCTCTTTCAGAGGCTATAGGTCATGGATTTCCTCCCTTTTCCCTTCTAGAAAAAATACTTGGAATAAGTAGGACTTAAGAAACTAGTCTGATTCTCTGTAATGAGAAGCAGCTTTTTTTAAAGTCCATCTCATGCGTTGCCAAAAATACAATAAAAAGGAGGGAAAGTTAAAACTCTCATAACACACTCTCATTTACTTTTGGATGACAGAAGGCAGCTTCAGAGCATACATGAACCTAAACCACTTCTCTTCCTTGGTGAGGCAGTATTTAGGGACATCCATGGGTTATGAACTATGTTGTGTTTTCTCTAATACTCCAAGACTTTCTTAGGTACAACAGATGCTTCTAGGGCAGTGAGCTGAATGAGCACAAAGATCTAAATCCACATAGGCTCTGTAAGTACAGAGAACCACAGAATATTCTGAGCTGGAAAGGATCCACAAGAATCATTAAGTCTAGCTCTTAAGTGAATGGCCCATACTAGGCCCAAACCTACAACCTTAGCACTATTAGCTCTCAGCAACCACGGGCCAGACAACCAGCAGAGGATTCACCACTGGGTCAGACTGACATTCCTCTGGCACGTGAACAGAACGACTAAGTTTGTACTCAATACAGGGGAAGAAACTGGTCAGTGCAGAACTTGAAATAGGACACTAGGGTGCCAGAAAATCTGGTTTTGAGTGCTTCTTCCCTGACAGAACCAACAAGCACACAGTCTGAGCTTGCTGGCACTGCTTAGCCTCTCCAGCACCCTCAGCAATCTCCACAGGGCACTCGGAGCAGAGTTTGGCAGCCTCCCTTGCTCCATCCTAGAAGGGAAGGACAGCAAGGCATCTTCCTGACAGTTTTACTGTGCAGTTCCAGAGCTGGATCTTGGGGCTATTTCCTCTCTGTGTTGCAACATCCATGGGTTATTAATTTACTATATGCCCATCACTGTCTTGATTCTTTTGTTCAGTCAAGAGTGCCACAAGTCAGTGTCCTTTTTTCAGGACTGTAACGCAAGCACTTCACAGGTGGCAATGCCTTCAGGCAGTGACATCTGCAAATCCTGCACTTTCCAGTCCACAGGTGGTGCAGGCAACTATCAGAAATGGCAGTCAGCTCCATCCTGTCCTCCTTGGCTCCAGTTCCTGGAACACAAGTCCCATTTCTATCTCTGCTGACCAAAGGTAACCTCTGGGGCACAGGTGATGGGCTGGGCTGGAGATGCAGCACGTACACATGAGTCAGTGCTCCAGGGTGGCTCCTGCCTGCAGGTGCGGGCCTGAACAGCAGTGGAGCAATGGCCACAGGTAACACCCATCTGGAGGCATCTCACAGACAACAAACAACTGAGCAAATAGCTCAGGTCCCACCTTATCCTTTAGAATGTCTTTATTCATGTTTGTGCAGCACCACATAACACAAGACAGAGATGAGGCACCATCCCATAAAAATTGTAACTGTTCTAAAAAGTACAGCACCCACATTGCTTGTTTGCTATCCATGGCCTTGAGTTGCCACAAGAGAGTAGCTGGGTGGGCAGAGTGTGGATATCCTGCTCCATCTTTCAGCCCAGGGAGAAAAGCAGACCCTGAGCTGCTACTGCTGCTATCACTCTGCTCCTACAGCTTGGAGCACCGACAATTCCAGGTCTGCTGCCCTTATCTGCTACAGATCTGCCAGCCAAAAGATGACACACAAGTCTTGTTATGACAAATTGCTTAATTACGAGTTTGGCAATATGTAATACTTTGTATTTGCAGCTATCGTTAAAGCTGAAGAAAATGAAAAAAAATCCATTACCCTGAGAAAAAAGTCTACTCTTACCATAAATTTCTGATAAAGAAATGAAGTAGGTTCAAGTTTAATCACATCAGCAGTAAATCAAATATCAAATTTAAAACAAAGAGCCTCCTCACAGTCACTTAGCATTGATAAATTAGTAAGGTAATATTAAATTATTCATATCTTTTTTTTTCCTTAGGACTATAATGATATACTGTACACAGCACTGATAATTTACTTAGGCTGAGTCCATTCATTTAATTATCCTGCTAAACTTGGTAGGCCAATTGGTCATCATGAGAGTTTCCAGGCAAGCTAATCACAAATATATAGAACATGTCCCTTATTGTCCCCAGCGGCTAAGTGCTAAAATGCTATTTAGTGCTCAGAAGGTTAATGTCCTGCTTATGTAAATTGTCCAATTTAACATTCAGCAGCAGTATCATAAATTCTGGCTCCAGGATTTCATTAAACGTATGTTCAAACTAGTTGACCTTAAACGTTAACAAGCACAAGTTAAACAGGACAATTATTTAACTCGCTTCTTATCAAGAGACTGAAGCGCTCTAGCCATTTAATAGTTATGCATACTTCACAATTAGAATTCTTAAAAGGTCTCTGATAAAGCCGCAGGTCATGAATTTTCATAAGGATGTCAGATAATAACTATTTATCTGCACTTGTTTTTCTTTCTTATAAACTTAAACTTTGATCTTAACATTCAATTAGAAATGATTCCACAGAGAAAGACTAGGTGACTCAAGGAGCTTGTCTTCACATTAATTTGAATCTAAATTAAGCTTTAAAAACATTGCATCCATATTGTTTCCTACAGAAATTAATTCAGAAGTTAGCGACCTATTCTTCATGCAAAAACCACTTCAGCCTTTCAGCATCAGGCGATCGAAAACCGCTGAATGCCAAATTATTACATCAGGTTAACAACTGCATTTTAATGCAAATCACAGGAAGAAAACTCTCCCTATACATCATGAAATAATTTGTATCATACACAATTAACTTGCCTGGTACTATGTTAACCAAAGATGAAGACAGATTAGCTGAGATCATTCCTTTTTTACGCTGCCCCATTTCTCACACAGCCTCTTTTCCAGAGGCTTTGGTGAAATATGAACAGCAGCAGCCCCTGGAAGTGGCTGCCACAGCCACCGCTATCTATGGCAGCGGTGATGCATTGAGAGCAGCTCTTCTGCTGACATTTCAAATCCCAAACACAACTTCTAAATGCAAAGGATCAAGTCATAGCTTCAGGGATACATTAAAACAGTAAACATACACGAGAAATCTCTGGAGCTGACAGTAACTGTATTCCAAGGAAGTCATAAGAAACCTTTTTTATTTTTTTCCAAGCTCAAAGGTACAAGGTGATTTCACTTTCAGATAAAATAGAAACTACAGTTTTATAGTTATAAATCATGCAATCGCCACAGTATTTTAGAAAGAAAGGAAATGCAAGAGAATTTTAATGGTTATTTGAGGGAGAAAAAGTATTTTCCTTTTTCAATAAGATTATGCTTTCACCTAGCTCATGAGGATATTTTGAGAACAAAATCTTGTTCCTGAGGGTGTCTGCTGAAAATGGGATCACAGGACATTTCAGAGCTAGGGCCTAATTTTTTTCAGTAATATATATTAAAAAATGCGGGTCAGTGGGAGTAAGTCCATGAAGATGTGAAGTTGGCTACCCATTTTCCAGTGTTCAATTTTAGAAGTTTTCTATCTTAAAAGAGATCAGAAAGCCACACACTTTGGCAGTTGGGACAAATAGTCAAGAATAAAGTTACATCATCTAAGCCTTGAGTGGAAGGGACTAAGACTCTGAGAGAGCTGCTACCTGCAGTACATTTAAACAGCCCAAGGAAGTGTGATATATTCTAGTTTTGTGAAATTAGCAGATTACTTTGGCTTGCTTTGCCAGAGTTTTGTTTCCTAAAAGCACTGTAATTTAATGATGGCAAAGCAGTACATGATGAATACTCATTTGTCTTTCTAATGGTTATTGAAAACCTTGCAGAAATAAAAGAATTTTCTAGCATCCTGAAAGTGACAGCTTTTTATGACCTCATGTGTGGCTCCTTTTCCAAACTTCATCTTTTGCATTCTGGCTTCAAATTCTTCCTGAAAGAGGACATAAATAAAAATGAATGGCTAATGGAGTAAAAACACTTATGATCAGGTTTTCATAACGAACATTATTAATGGCTTCCTTTGCACATGCACTGACATATAGTGCAATACTCACTTCTAAAGTAAGATTTAGAGCCCTATTTGCAATAAAAAGCTAACAGATGCAAATAAAAAATGAGAGATCCCATTACATAGCTACACACAATGGATTTCTATTAAAGATAAACAGAAACATTTTCTTCTAAAGGCAGAAAGAGCTTCATTAGAAACTCACACATGTATGTAGGATTTACATTTGTCTCCTCAGACATGAGTATGTTTCTTTTATTGTTATCAACAGTGCTAAAACCTTGGGTGAGGTTTTGAGTAGCAATGGACATACATATCCTATTTTGGCTCTTCCTAGAGTTGTGAATCTTCACACCTGAAAAATCCAGTTGACAGAACCCAGATCATCTCCAAACAATGAAAAAACCCACCAAACCCAACAAAAAAACTCAAACCAATCCTCCCCCCCCCAAAAAAAAAACCCAAAAACCACAAAAACAAGTCAAAATAAGTGCATATCCTTCTGCCAGACTTCTAGTCTTTCTCCCACATCACACCACCACCACCTATTTCCTTTTAAAGAGCAACAACGAGACAGAAATGAAATCCAGAAAAGAAGACAGGCAACTTGAAGAGTTACTATTATATAAAACTCATCAGTCTGTCCAATTATTGGTTAAGATCACCACAAATCCTCTTGTCTGGCTCCTCACAAGTCCAAGATTTAGGTAAATATTTTTGTCCATGTCCAGAAAGGCAAGTAATTTTTCCTACTGCCACCATGGGACCCCAGGCAGTCCTATTCCTGCAGAACAAATGAAGATCCTGGCAGCATGGGGAGGTTCACTCAGGCAAGGAGGCTGAATGGCCCCATGAGACTGATTTACTCCACAGGACTTCATCTCACAACAAACCCATGAACATTTACAGAACCCACTACATTTGAATTTAAAAGTAAAGCTCATTTCTCTGACTCCAAGTTCTTTCAATAATTTCCATAGACACCCCTTCCATACATCCAAACTCATTGCATCAAAAGAAACTCAGGGATTTCACTTGCGATAATTATTTCTGTGGGAGCTGCAGTTAAAAAAAAAAAAGCTATTTGAGTTTAGTTAATGTCAGCATAGAGATGAAAACTGAAAGACTACTTCTATAACACGTTTGTCCATTAGCAATTCCATCATTAAGGTACATCCCTAGAACCATATAGGCAAGATAATGAACTTAACAAACAATGACTAGTAATTATGGTTTTGCACAGGCAACAAAAATACTGTATGTAATTATATTTTCCCTTGACACATTGAGGGATCTGCTACCGAACTTGAGGAACCAGGAATGCACGTGTCTTTTCCTAAAGACGAATGACTCCTAAAACACCTTGAAAAAGAATCCAAATGTTAATTGAGAGGGTGCCCATTGTTAGAACATAGGAAAACTTGATGAAGACAATTGAAGATAGGATGATGAATCTCCAGCAAGTGTCTTAACAAAATGGGCTTCTGGCTTGATAGAACCACCTCTTCCTTTAACTTTTTTTCAACATATCTAAACACTCATTGACTGAAGAGTTTAGGTCCCTCTAAATATGCCCCAGGCCTGGTAAGACTCTTGATAGATCTCATCTCATATAAATGAGTCTTAACTACTACTGTTGGCCAAGTTCACATTCAGCTGAAGGAGTAATAACTGAATTCACTGATTTGTAGATGATTTTCACTCTGAGGAGAAGGGAGTGTAGAAGGGGTAGGAATTGATTTTTAGGAATAAATTACTTTGCAGCAATACATCTGAATGCAAAGTTTAGTTTTGTTAAAGTGTTCTTGTGACCTTACTTCTAGGAAAGTTCAGGTTCCTGAAAGCATATCATTACTTGAAAATCTGAGAGTATGACAGGAGACCAGTTGCAAACCAATTCCCATTGTCCTTCAGTTGTCAGGAGGAAAAAAATAAAACTTAATAATTAAGTACAGAATATTTGATGAATGAGAATTATGGCTTTTCATCAGCAATTGGGTGCAAGTAGGGCACTCCAGTAACAGCTCTTGTGTCTGCAGCCTCGTGTGTTCAGGCTTCATCAAGGTAATTACACATTGGCTTAGTAAACACGTTTTAAGAACTCATGGAAAGATTTCAGATTCTGAAAGGTCACAGGTATAGAAGAGGGGCTTAGAAGCTTTTTGAAGCTCGATTTTATTTGGTTGTTTGGGTTGTTTTTTTTACTGATTGGTGTAGGAAAACTTATGTGTCAGGTGGTATTGAAGGGAGGTGTATCAAAATCATATATTAAATGAAGTGAAAGAATCCATGCACTTGATGATCTTGGGCAAATAAGTCTGAAGTAAAGGTCAAGTCCAGCAAAAACCCAGAATTTTCCCGTCTTAGGGTTTAAAAAAAATATATCATGAAAATTTTAAGCTAGTTTAACACGATTTTTCTTGGCTCTTACACCATTGTACGAAGGTATTATCTCATCCTCCTCAATTATCCCAGTACAGATTTTGCTTTGTAGTTACAATACTGTTTTTGGCTAACCCTGCTGCACCTCTATTTTATAATGACTTTTATGGCCAATATGAAATCACTACAGTGAGACTTCAAGTGGTTTTGTGAAGACTGTTATAATAATGAACAAAGTAGATCTGGAAAATTTTGCTATTTGAGGTAATAATTAAGCATAGCTTACAAATATTTAGGTGACAAACATATAAACCTTTCAACTGAAAATATGTATAAACTTCCCTGAGATTATCCTGTAGTAGGAAATGACTCGTAATTAGTCACCTTACAGAATTATCTTTCTCTGCATTTTCTTGCTTTATAACTTGTGTCCCTGCACAACCCTCAGTGCATACAAACTAACTCACTTTTCTGGCACCCTTGTCCCACTTGGAGGTTTAATTACAGCTTGGGCATTAGGCATTTGGATTTTCTTCTACTAGAGACAGGCTCAAGCCACAATCTCTTCTGCGAATCCCAGGGAACAGGAGACAACTTTCTGCACTGACCTAAGCTTTTCTGATTTCTCATACATGCAAGCTTGTTCTTCTCTTTACTAATGATTACTGAGAAATCTTAAAAATTATCAGCTGTGATGAACATAGCTGACAATAATTTAGATGTAAAAAACCCACCTCTAAAGCTTAAAAGATTTGGATACAATATTCATTGACCATCTCGTTCTCCCACCTGCCCTCCTTGACAAGTCCTTAAACATTTAAAATCTACTCAGGACACTGAGGGTGAATAAATGAATGAATGGAGTTAGGGAAGAACAAACACAGAAAAGTTTAAGATTTAGGTACATATTAGGTAAATTAAGTCCTTTCATCTCTTTTTCATTTTCTTATATTGATAAGACAGAAAATAATAATTGCTCCTCAAGATGACACATAAACTTACATATCTGTCAGACCAGGAAGCTGTTTATCAAATGGCACAGCAGTACTGGTTGAAAGCTGATATATAATAATCAACAATCACACAGAGAATAAATTGTGTCAAATAATAGGGATAATTTCAAATTCAAGCATTTTAAATTCAGAAAACACAGCATCAGTTCATGCATACATGGGGTGCAAACCTGCTGCATTCAGTGGGCAAGATTTCACAATTTATTTTTAAAATAATTTCTTAGTCCATGATTCTGAGCTTGGAGTTTTTTAATGTACTTAAGAGGCCTTGTCTTTTCTTTTTTTTTCATTGCTGAGGTAGCTAACAGTTGCACAAGCACTCAGCTAAGTCCATGAACATGTTTATTTTTAAAACTACAGGCATAAAGGTTTGCAAAAGTTGTATTTACCACCCTGTGTCTCCCTCTTAAAAACATTAAGATTTACTGCACTGGTGTTTTTGAGGCTCAGGGATCAAATGAATTCACATAGAAAGAAACAAAAAGTTTCTACCTGACCTTGCTGGGAGCTAGACTAGAATTTTCAGGAGGCAAAACATTTGCAGAGGCCCAGGTAGTACTTTATTATGATTTATTAAATGTCAGTTTATATGAGTTTTATTGAATATGAGATTAGAGCAGTAGTTATTATATGACAGCACAGTGTTCTGTGATTTACTCATGAACTGCTCTTTTTTTCTTCATCTGCAAATACCCTGCAGAGCTGAGGGGAAGACATGGCATCAGCAAAACCAAAGAAATGGAAATGGGAGTAAACATATTTAAATCTTGAGGCACTGGAGAGTTTTATACGGGCTTGGAATTCAGTCTTCATTGGAACAGAAAGGGCAATTATTTGGGGGATGTGTGTGAGTCAAGGCAATTTGTTCAGAAAGGGAAGAGGAAGAGAGTGGTAGCAGCCATAGAAGAAAGCTGGAAAAGAAAAAACAGCTGGAAAGTTCTGAAACACTTAGTGTTCAGCTGGGATAATATGTGCTCAGACCTTGGGAAGCTGAGGATAATGAAACACAAACACATGAGGGTTGATACAATTCTCCATTTTCACGGAGGCCAGTAAGAATTTCTAGCACAGAACAAGGGGCCACATTTGTAATTATCACATTATTTTTTAACTTCTATTCTATTAAAATTTAAGCATGAAGAACTTGATCCAAAGACTGGAGGCAGTAGGTATCTGCGTTTTCTTCCAGACGCATCCAATTAAGCCAAAACTGGAGCCCTACCTTAAAGGCTTTTGGTGGCCTGCACCCAGGATATTGAGAGGCTCCATTCTGGGATGAAGATCACAGCTGAGAACTAAAGCCTGACTGAACTTTTTTAGGAAGGGTAATCCTGTCTGCCTAGGCAAGAGTTCCTTTGCACAGAATGAGATAAGCCTGTGGAGACTTTGCCACAAGAACTTAGGGTAGTGCAAAACTTTTATTGCCCTGCTAAGCACAAGGTATGTTACTCTGTCCTTGTTCTCCTTTATACACACACCCACTTCACATCTCCCTGTGCCTTTGTGTTGAAGAACATCACACAAATTTCTTTCCTAGAGACAAACTGACAACAGACTTATGCAGATCCCACATTGTTGCTGGGATCCACAAATTCATCCTAACTCTAGAACACACCAGGACACAGGAATTGTACAACTCCAAAGAGAAACCAAAGGGAAGATTTGTCTTTATTTGTTCTCTGTTAAAAAGACAGAACAAGAGAGCTGGGGTTATTCAGCCTGCAGAAGAGAAGGCTCTGGGGAGACCTCAGTATGTAAAAAGACCTAGAAGAAAGCTGGAGAGGGACATTCCATAAGGCTGTGTGGTGACAGGACAAGGGAGAGTGGCTTCAAACTGACACAGGGCAGGTTTAGACAAGATATTAGGAAGACATTCTCTACTGTGAGGATACTGAAGCACTAGCACAGGTTACCCATAGAACTTGTGAATGCCCCATCCCTGGAAGTGTTCAAGGCCAGGTTGGATGGAGCTCTCAGCAGCCTGGTGTAGTGGAAGGTGTCCCTGCCATGGCAGGGATCTGGAACTGAAAGACCTTAAGGTCCCTTCCAAACCAAACCATTCTATGATCCTAAGAATTTGCTGCTGCTATTTCTGTAATGAGCAATACACAGTAACTGCTTCAACTGAGCTTAATTGTTGATATTTAAACTTTCAGCCAAAAAAAATTATTAACATATTTAAAATCTTAGGGAAAAAAAAAGTTAGGACTGCAAATTCTTGCACCATCCTTTTTACACTTTCGGGTTGGATTTTTTCCTGATGTTGGCCGTGGTGCACACATAAATAAAAGTTTTGTGCTCTGTTTCATTAGCCAAGGTTTAACTACAGACCTGTTCACACAGAATGCTAGCTTGTGCCTCTGCTGCTCTTCAGCCACAGTTCCTCATGATAAACTGGGATGTAACTGCTGCTTTGTCTGGTTTGGAAAGATTCTGTAGTCTGGTTACATCTCCAGCATTCCTCAGACCACAATTTCAACACAGAAAACATTCAGACCAGAGCGGTGGGAGACAATGACAGTCATTTGAAATGAGGTTTGGCAACAGATTTTCTGACAAATGCTCTGGGATAATGCTTGCAGAGAGAATTGTGCTCCCAGAGATGTGACTTGTTAATTCAGTCTGAGGGAAGAAGATTCAGAGCCATCATTTATTGGAACCTATTACAAGACTTAATCTGAAGATTTTGACATACTTCCAAGACAAATAGGTTACCAGGAGTGAGACATGTTCAATAAGGTGTGTATTGTAGGAAATCAGGGCTGTAATTGCCATGCTGAGAGAGCTTGTTGTCTATGCAGTTTAATGACCTTCCCCTGGCAGTGTCCCTTCCAACACAAAGGGATTCAGAGATGAATCATGGAAAGGGTCTTTATCATCACACAGCAGACTGGACCGAGTGGTTACTGCTTATTAACGGTGGGCACCATAGCATTTGAGGCCCACAGAGTAAAACATTAGGAATTACATCTCCTGTAATGCTTGGGCCTCTTCATTAAACATCATGGGGGTGTTTGTAGTTTCCTTGTTACTCTGCACATCACAGCAGTGGCCCAAGATTTTCAGCACAAGTTTTCTCTTTGCCTGTAACAGTGAGTTAGACTGAAATTTGCACCAGATAGCTCCGCTCAGCAGCACAGATCATGACAGAAACAAGAAGTCCAATCCTGTTTGTCCTTAGCACTTAACCAAGACATACTTAGTCTTTTTAATCTTTCCTTGTGAAACCGTTTCCCCAGTCATGTCAAAATATCTGTCACCATTTTCTGACCTGTCTCCAACTTCTAATTTTCCCTCCTGATACTGAGGCAGGAAAAGAAATTTGCTATCTTAACTGCAATCCACGTTATTGAGAAAAAAAAGCAGAATGACATATGCGCAAAAACACAGGTCACTTATTGTGCAGGGCTGCAACAAAAGAAACACTTACAAAAATATAGGGTGCAGAAATTAAACAACATTTTTAAAACCTGAAAAATACTGAAGACTACCCTACATGTAACAATTTCCCCCTATACTACCTATATTCATAAATGTGCTTGTGGTTATTTCTACAGTGCTACTTTAGGTTTCCAAGGAATGCTGGAGCTTCTGTCCCCTAGCACATTTTATTGCTACAAGAACAGCAGGTCTTTATAACTAATTTTAATTTAATTGGTTTAGAACGCTTTTATGTAAGAAGTTGCCTAAGATTTGCTTCTTTTACAGTTCTGATGTTCCAGGTGGTGCTGTTTTCAGGATGTGCTTCTTACAGATGCACCAAATTGAGTGATTGGATGGCTGGCAGAGTTACAATCTGGCCTTAAAATCTGAGTGGCCTTTTAGTGCTTGTGAAGTGACAGAAAACTTAGGATTACTAAAACTTCTCTCACCTAACATGGAAGAAACTTTGTTTTCCTACATGTGGCGGATGGTCTGCGCTTCCGACCAGCCAGTGCTAACAACAAATACCACCACTAAGAGAAAGCCATTTCCGTACATCAACCGGAGTTTGCAAGCACTTACAGCCCCTCCTTTCGGGCCTTACAGCAATGTTTGAAAATGTGGCTAAGTTTTCTCTGGTTTCTCTATGTTTTACTAGGTACACCAGCAGTGTGGTAGTGCCTTGAAATTCCTCTTTGCATCAGGACCCCTATCAGGAGGGAGAGAGGGAGAGAGAGGGAGAGAGAGAGAGAGAGAGAGAGAGAGAGAGAGAATTAATTTCTTTTTATCGTTGCCATGTCCCTCCACAGCAGCCCCCTGGGGAGGAAGGATACAATGAGCCCGAGCTTTGCCGTGCTGGAGCGGTTCCCAGGGTACTTTCCACGCTCCAGGTGAGCGCAGCTTTCCCGGCCCAGGGAGCCCCGGGAGGGCCCGATCGGGGCCTGCCTCGGGCTGACCCCACAACGGCGCCCGCACAGGCCGGAGGAGTCGGGGCTCAGCGCAGAGGTGGCCAGAGCAGCGGGCAGGGCCTGGGGGACAGAAGAGACACGACCAGCCCCGTTTGCTCCACCCCCGGGCCCATTTCACCCGCCCGGAGCCCCCGGCCCGCCTCGCCTCGGCCCCGCCTCGGAAGCGCCGCTCGCCTGCCCGGAACGTCGGGAGCCGGAACGTAGCTTGGCGGCGCGGGGGCCGGGCCGGAGTGCGCCGCCGGGAAGATGGCGGCGGCCGTGGCGGGCCCACGTGGGTGCGGCGCCGCGAGCACGGAGACGGAGAGGAACAGCGGTAACGGCAGCGGGAACGGGGTTGGGGCCCTCTCTTCTTCTGAGACATGGTCGGCCGCCGTTTTGGGCCGTTTCAGACCCTGGAGGCCTTTCCTCTCTGCCCCGTGCGAGCCCACCGGTGGGTCCGTGGCCCTTCACCCCCCCGGCTACGGACCCTGGGCCGAGGCCGGCCCCGGTCGGCGTGGGGGGAACAGGAGCTCCGGCCCGGCCCCTGCTGAGGCCGCCTCCAGCGGTGTGGCCCGTGGCTGCCATTCCCGCGGGGCTGGTGGCTGCTCTTGCCCGCCCTGCGCTGGCCCTTGGGCTGTTTCCGCTCATCCCGGGAGTACCACCCACAGCTCCTTAACTCCCTCGGCCCACCAAAACAGTTTTCGCTACCCCCTTTCTGGGGAGAGAGGGAAACGATTGTGCAGAGCTGGACGAGTTCCGTGTCTGTGTGAGCCAGGATCTGCTTCTCCCCGAAGGAAAGCCCGGGGACGCTCTCGTTCCAGTGATTAACCCTCAGCGCACGGTTCTGCATTCGTTCTCGCCTCCTTGCGTGTTGTGAGAGTGTAGCTAACCAGTTGTGATTACTTCTTCATTCTATCCTGTGACTGGACTTCGTTTTTTCTTTATTCTGGGAGGAGTCAGGGTTGTGGCCGTTTGGAGCTGTGACTCCAGCATTGGTTCTGTTTGGTTGGAGCGCCAAAATTGAACCCAGAGGGAAGCTTTGTGGGAGCTTCTTTCAGAGCTGGTTGCTGAATGTCGCTGTGTTTTAACTGTGTGTCTACACCTTCATCACTGAGCGAGTCTGAAAGAGTGAGATAGAGGGATGTGTATGTGTATTTCACAACAACACACACAGAAACAATTAAGACTTTTTCTATTAAATCTGCGCTAGACATCAGCCTTTCTTATTCACAATAGGGCCCCAGGTCCTACTTCTGATTGAGTTAAGTTTAAATTATTTTGAAATACCTCTTCTTTATCTCATGCTGTTGACTGATACTCTGATATATTAAAGAATAAGTTATGGCAGGTAGTGGAAACCTTGTTAATTTTTCTATAATTGTGGAAAGCAAAATGTTGTTGGTATTATTCTCCTACTTTATTGGCAGAAGATGTTATGTAAAGGAAATGATGAATGTTCTTGCAAATTTCCTTTTTATAACTCTGATCTGTTTTTATGCCTAACTGCAAAATTGATCCTAAGCAATGTGGGGGATTCAAGTTTGGACTTTCTGTGGTTGTTCGCTTTTGTGTGTGTAAAAAAGTCACAAACAGGGGCTGATTCCTTGTTTAAAAACTAAAGAGCAGCAAGGGCAAGGCCCAGGGGTGAAAACTTGACGTTGTTTTACGTGTAGGAACCAGGATGTGATTCCTGTATGTAAAATGTCATGTGCTGCAGCTCCTTATTTGCAGGTAATGGCTTGAATTTATTTTTTATTGGAAACAGAATATGGATGCAAATATCTAGAAGGATATTAAAGGATAAAAAGGATGCCTTTAAATAGTTACTGAATATGTTGAGAAAATTTGCCACTTCTAAATTTCCAGTTTATAGTAAGGACTGTTGGAAGACACTCCCATAATTTATTTTGAGTGGAGCATGACGTACCACTTGGTGGTAGTAAAAGTCTTACTGATAGACATAATGACCAAGTATTCAGTCATTATTTCTCTTCCACATTTTTTTGGTAACCACAGACTCTCATTTCTTTCCATCAGGATAACTAAATGCTCCTCAAGCCTCTAAACGTGCCTGGGCAGTAGAGGTTTTGTTTTACATTGGTCAATGCCACTGTTTTGCTGCTATGTTGCTTGTTAGGTTTTTTCTGGTTGAAGCAGGCACTTAGAGAAGGCAGAATTATGAATTAGTGTGGCAGCAGAGTGTATGGTTATGGTTGCTTAGTAATTAAATAGTTGATTAATGGGGAATATCGTTAATAGCTGCCTGCATGGTTTCATGGAGAACAGATCTTGTGAAGCACTCCAGGCTTCATTCTCTTAATGGTTTGGTTGATAAAGGTATTAATGGGATATTGGAGTGCTTTGCTGTTTTCAGCTGTCTTAATTCCAGACTTTGGTATTGTAACTTCAGTTTCTTCTTTTATTTTGAAGGGCTCATAGGGGTAAGAAAGTTTGACTTTGGGGGTGTTTTATTTGTGTAACTTGAGCAGTTACTTACCCAGAAAAGCTCAGTGCCTCTGGTTTCTTTTGAGCTGCCTGTCTTGATGCTGTATTCCACAGAGCAGTCTCCCCTGGGTTCATTATGCTTAGGTAATTGTATTTTTGCTGGCAGTGTTGTCTCTGAGCAGGTTTTGCTGTCACATAAGAAATGCTCCCAGCTTCAGTTGAATTCCTGTGGCTGTTTGCAGTCAAACACCAGATGTCACTGTTGCAGTTTCTCTGTGTGTACATGCATATGTGCACATATTTGTGTGGATAGGCATTTATAAGTTACTCTTTTAAAACTGGGAAATAGACAGGTTTTCCCACCACGATTACCAGCCCTAAATATAAAAATTTTCAATAATCTAATAATAAATGTCCAAGGCTGCTCTCTCTCTTTTGCCCAGCCTCTTTCAATCACTTTAAATCATCACTGAGGTGAGCAAACATTGCACTGCATAGTTTCTAATAAATTCAGTATAATGGTGTGTGCCTGCTTGAGGAATTAATTGTAACAGCACATTTACAGTATTACCTGGCTCTGAACCTGGACAACATTTACATGTGGAGCAAATGGTACTAGTGAAGGATTCTTACTAGAAACAATTCCTGATACTTTTTTTTTGTTTTTTTTTTTTTTTAATCCCTAGGTTCTGAGTTAAGCTCAGAACTTCCAGAAGACAGCTACTCTTCGGGAGGTGAAGCCCTGGATGGTGATGATGAAGATGAAGCAGCAGCCCCTGGCAATGTGGCTGAAGAGGCAACAAGCTCCAAAGGTGGCCCAAGTTCAGGATGGGCAGATGCAATGGCAAAAGTGCTCAACAAAAAGATTCCACAGAATAAGTCCACCATCTTGGCCAAGAGTAAAAGCCTGGAGAAGGAAAGAGAGAAAAAAAAACAAGAGAGGCAAGAAAAGAAGATGAGGGTGAGAAAAAGATGCAGTATTCAATGTGCAGTGACTGTGAGATGGGCTACATGCAAGATAGTCTCAGAGCACTGTCCCAAATCTCTGCTGAGTCTGTCTCAGTTTTGGAGTCTCTCCTTCACAGTGATCTTGAGCAGCTTAATTTTTTTTTACTTTCCAGTCATGCTGTGTAAGGTTTTTTCTCTTACTGCTTCTTCTGGGTCATCAGGCAGGCTGAACATTGGCAGCAGGAGTGTTCCAGTCCGCTTAAGGTGTTTTCTTTTTTGAGGGGCTGAAAGCAGCTACTTTAAGCTTGATTTTCTAACTGGCATTGTTAATTTGGGGTGAAATTCACTTTGGTGGCATTACAGATTGAAATAGTTGTCTACCATAGAAAGTGAGAGGGAGAAGGAGAAGAAAACTGCTTCCATTTAAATTGTGCTGTGACTTCCAAAATCAAGGCCTCTAGGTTGAGACTGCAGTAATCATTGATGTGGTTGTGCATTGTTGTTTGCTCCCCTCAGTCATGAATAGAAAATAGTTTTCTCAATAGAAAGCTCCTCATTGGAGCTTTCTATTCCCATGTCTGTGCCCTAAATTGCTTCTGGTTCTGAAACTGGTATGAAGAAACCAAACCATGTTGGCAAGTAAGTCATTTGTTTGTGCCTTCAGTGGAACTTTTAATTCCAGGCTCTGATTGATTTCCCTTCAGGCTAGAAATACATTAATAGTTCTAATAGTTCTCATCCTATGAGTTCTGTTTCTGTGGGATAACCAGGTTATTCACCTGACAGTTTGGGACATGCTGCAGTTGGGCCATGGCTTGCCTTTTAAATTCAGAGAGCTTCACTACAGCATCTGCACAGTTATGGTTGTCCTAAATATCTGCTCTCATCCAGTAAATATGTGAGAATACTGCAAAACAGAGATGGGCCACACATCCCCAAAGTGACTTGTTTGCTTTAGAAAAACTTGAAAGCAATTTTCCTTTCATTGATTTCTTGCTGATGAAAGGTAGGATAGGGCAGTTCTTTTGATCAAAGGCCAAAGCATGGTCATAAACTCAGAAATTCATAGTAGTCTGCCTGTAATTATAAAGATAAGGACTCTGAAATTCCATTAGAGACTTCTTGCATAAAACAGATTTAAGGGAACATCACCAGGCTTAAAACACTGTTAAATTGTTCAGAGGGGAAGAAAAACTTACTCCTAAAGCAGAGGTCATGAAATACAGTGGTCTCCTATTGCAGCAGAAACAAAGCTGATGGTTTTGTGTCCACTGGTAGGAAAAGGGGATCAATTTGGTTTTGAAATGGAGAGCCTCCAAAAAATAGACAAAAACCAATACTGTACACGTGATTTGTTGTCTGGTGGACACTTGATGCTCTTCCTGTGTTAGAGTTGTTAGAGTTCTGCCTGTTGCACTCTTTGCTGAGTGTCACTTTGGTCACAAAGCCATACTGGGACCAGTTCTGTAGGGGGAAGTCAAATTCTCTACGTTCAAAATATGACATGCCAGTCTTGATGGACCCAGGATTTTACTATGTATAAATTTCTCTGTGATCAGCTTGTGAAGTCTGGGATTTGAAGGCTGTCTTTGAATAATTTCCTTGCTCAAGGCAGTTGGTGTGAAAGCATCTTTTCCTAGGCTTTTGTTGCTGGAAGTAGATGACTCTGAGATCTGAGTGTGGCCCCTGTTGTGTCAATGCAAGAGACTTGTCCAGCCCTATACTGGAGTTCCTTTTACTTTCAACCAGACTGAGCTTTGCAGATACTTTTTTCCTCCTGCTACATTACTCTGTCAGGTCATGCTACATTCTCAAATGTCCATGTTGTTTCACATAACAATATTTATAATGCAGCTCGATAAAAAACGGGAATGGGAAATGATGTGCCGAGTGAAGCCAGATGTTGTCAGAGACCGAGAGAAGGAAAGAAATCTTCAGAGAATTGCCACAAGGTAAAAGTTTTTCTGAATGCTTTCCTTAAATGTATGTATATCAAAAAGAGGAGGAAAAGGCCTTTGCAGGTAATCTGTTTCCAGTCAGATTGAACTCTTAAGAAGTGACTAGCAGGAGCTGAGAGATTTATAGACAGGTCTGCATTGTACAGTATCAAGTTCAACAAAAGATTTCAGAAGCTTTATGAAAGAGTAAAAATTTAGATGGGAATCTAATGTTTGCTTAGCAGAAGTGCTTTGTTGGATCCCCTTATTTTGTTAATTTAATGCCTTAAAAATGCAGAACAGTTGTTTCTACTGTTCTGTTTTTTTGCTTCTCTGCAGAGGATTCACCAGATCCACAGTTGTGAAGTTCAGCTGCCCACATTGTGGTAGTTTGGTGTCACAGAACTAGTTGAACATTTTGATGTGCTGCTTGTATGTCCTTACTCATTCCTCTGCCCTATCCCCCAGCTTCAACTGCCATTAAGAAACTTGCCTGAGTAATTTAATAATTGATTTTAGGACAAATAACATGCTCCCAAAGATGAAACATGCTCAAGGATGAAACTGATCTCAGTGCCATGTTACCAGTCTTCTTACTTCAGAGTCTGAATAATAGATTTGTTTGTTACTGGTTCCTGGCAATAAGTATGAAGGAGGAGTAAAAATTGAAAGTCCTTTATGTTGTAGTAAATGTTACTTAACCAAAACGAGGTTCTGGGTAACCATTTTGGGGAGTTAGAAGCCATACAGCATCTGCACTGATCAGCTTTAGTAGGGGGTTCATTTCTGTAGAAGGAACTTGAGTTAAAAGGTTTGCTTTGTTGTCTTTTTCACTGTCCCAGAGGTGTTGTACAATTATTCAATGCTGTTAGGACACACCAGAAGAAAATGGAAGAGGAGGTGAAGAAAGCAGGGAGCTCAGAGAGGAAGCGTGCTAAACTGATATCTTCTGTTTCAAAGAGAGATTTCATTGATGTTCTAAGAAACATGGAGGGGGCTAAAGGAGCCAAGAATCCTGCTGGAAAGGCTACTAAAAGTAAACAGGTAGGCTTCATCTGTAAGAAAAAAATGCTTACAAGGTACCTTCTCAATGTAATGACTCTGTTAATGTGCTTGCTCTTCATAAACCTCTGACCCAAATGGCTGGGATGTTCTGAGACTTGTGGAAGGGAGCAAATAGCCTATTTTCTCTGTCTTTTCGCTATCAAAGTACAAAACACTGGAAGCTCTTCTGATAAGACATGGAGCCTTTTATGCACTTAACTTGGTTTAGCTGTGTTTAAAAAAAGATTATGAAACACTAGATTGTGTCTTGGATTTTACACCAGGCATGGAACAAACTGCTAGATTCTGGTGGGTTGTGACATTTGGAATTTGGCCAATAATAGTTAGCTCCTTGAAATTGTTAAAGATCTGGAGACTGTTCATCTTACACGGCATATTAGACTGTACTTGTGCGTCCCCAGAGTTTGGTCATGTCAAACTCACTTCCTTTGGGTGATTATGGTGTCTGAAACTGAAGGATTTGCCATACAAAATGAATACCACTACAGAAAGAAACACTGGCCTATTAAACCTTATATGTAGGCTTTTCTTTCCCTGATTCTCTGTGTGCATTGGACTGGTGTGGCTTCCTTACTCTTGAGATGTTTTGGAAGGAAATACATTCCACTTCTCCCAAATGTGTTTGAGACACAGTGCAGTTGGACTCATCCAATTCTTCATCAGTTCTTTCAGCTCACCAAGTAGCTCAGGGTTGAAAACAAGTTGCCCAGACAACTCTTTCTTGTATTTCAGAAGCTGCACGTTTTGGAAGCGTATTTGTGTTCAGGTTTGAACTCTGTGCTTGGTGGTGGGTGGAATACTGCAGTTGGCACAGACACACTGCAGCTAACTAAGTGCTTTTCTGTGCCAGGAAGAAATACTTTAATCAGTTGGGAGACAACATTTTGTCATATGTTTTTTGTTTGTGTGCACTTGGGGAACATGCTGAAACACTGCCTGGCATGGAGTGCTTATACAATTTTCATGCAAGTGCAAAAATAAAGTATTTTTAAAATTCTTTGGATAATGAGAACAATTTAGCTTGGTGCTGACACTTTATTTCTCCTTAAAAAATTCCAGCTTGCTTGTTTGGCTGGGGGGACATGTGTATGTGTGTGGTTCTCTTTTTTTGGTTCATTTGTTTGTTTCTCCTCCCTTGGAATAGCAAAATATTGTAAGAATGGCAGTGCCAACTACTACTGTAGTCAGCATTAAATCAATATCTGAGCAAGAACTAGGACATTTGTCTTGTGTCACATTGTAGCAGGACAATTTTTTAATTACTAGGTCAGAAAACACAGATTGCAAATGTTTCTATGCTAAAGAAAAGTTTCATTTTGGCAGCATCAGTAATAGCATATTTCCATTCAAGACCTCTGGAGATGCTTTAGTTGCTGGCTGGTTAGTCTTGGGTTTGAGTATTAATGTAGGTGCTGCTTTCACATTGCTTGTGCACAAAAGCTGGGGAGGGGATTGGGATTTTTGGTTGGGTTTTTTAATTGTATGTCTGCCTAGACAGACCACCCCCCTTCTTCTCTCCCTTGTTTCAGTGACTCTTCAGCCTTTGCTTCAGTGACTCTCCATTCAGTTTAATACTGAACCAAACTCTTCAATAACTCCTTTTCAAGCTGTTCCTAATCTGCCTTATTTTCTCTTGAGAACATATCTTACTCATTTAGCAAGCTCCCCTCCTAGTAGTTGTTGAGGGTTGAGGTTGAGGCCAAAATCTGCTCTTCATTCTCTTTCTCAGAATTACACAAATCTTTAGCCACTGAACAGTTCTGCTGGCCTCGACTGTCATATCTCTGCTTCTTGGTTTTTTGACAGTGTTTCAGAGGATAGGAAGCGTGGATGAAGGTTTTTGGTAGTAAATTCCTTGCAGCAGGGTTTCAGCAGATTGCTTGTGCCATCTGAAAGCTTTTGTTTGTTTGTTTTGTGGGTTTGTATTTAGCAGTCGAGAGTATAGAGTGTATTCATTTTTAAAAAGGGGGGGAGATACATTTATTTATCTCAGCAAAAACAAGGGAAGAGATGCCAATCCCAAAATCCAGGCACTCTGCCATCAATTAAAAGGCAGTCCAGAACAATAAAAACATTACCCCACCCACAGAAAACAAGCAGTCAGCAGGAAAAATAGCAGAAAAAAGTTTTACCAGTGAAAGCAAACCTTTTTTGACTCAAGCCTTGTGCTATGACAAGAGACTTGACTGTATTCTGAGAATGGGTGAAAGCATTTTCTTTCTCTGCAGGAGTTTTTAAATACAAAATATGCTTTATATTTTTAAAAGTTTGGCAGTTTCTTTCAAGTGTCAGGGGTTGTTGAAGAAATCCCTTATAAAGCTCTGTTGATTGACTATTTAGCCAAGTATATTTATGTGTGAAAAAAAGAAATTAAATGCTCTGTAAAGGCTCATCTGCAGCAGTATAATTTCACAGTAGCATGACCACTTTTAAAATTTTTTTCTCTGTTTCCATCAGCTTTATGTGTGCCTGGGAAGGGCAAGTAGCCTGTGCCCCACTAGAACATTGTTCATAGTCTTGTTTACTTTTACCCATTGGCCTAAATGTTACTTGGCATATACCTACCAACATAACTGTGAAGGAAAGACTGTAAGGCTGTGTAAGTTTTCCTGTGCCCTTCTTGTGAAATTGTAGCCCTTCTTGGAGTTCTGTGTGCCCAGCTGGGAGTAATTATTTTTCTGAGCTGGAGCCAAAAGCTTTGCCTTTCATATCATTTGCTGTTTATCAAAGTATTTCTTAATCCTTGCTGAGCCAGCTGACTTGTGTAATATTTTTTCCTGTTTTTTTTTCCAAGTTACTGTGTATGATGCTTGCCTCTGGGTAAGATCATCTAATTTCTCTCCCCTCACCACCTTGTCTGAAGCCTTGCAATGTGGGAGAAAAATGTAGTCATTAAAAAAAATAATAAAAATCCCACTTGTTTGTGTTCGGATGGGCTTTTTTTTAAGTTTTGGGTTGGGCTTTTCTATGAATCTTTCATTGGCAGATATGAGTGCTTTCAATTTGTTCAACAAAATCCTTACACACCAGCTTTTCATTTCAGAATGTGATGGTCATATCTCTTTGTAAGACGCTACAAGAAACTTTATTAAACTATAGGTTTAGAAGGGGTACATGTCAAAAGCACTGTTTTTTCAGGCCTGGCGACTGAAGTTGTTTTTATGTCTATAGAATGAATACAAAAGTAGGTAGTGGCAGTAAAGGATTCCTTGTAGGAACCTTTTATTTTCTTTAGGTCCTTAATACAGGATGCTCTTAGGAAGTACCGTTGCTTCCAGGGTCAAGTGAAGTTTCTGTTCTCCTAGAGTTGCACAGTTATGTTGGCTAATGTAGCAAACTACATGAAGTCTTGAAATCTTAATTGTAAGAAAACAAGGAAATTCAGAATTATTCTCCACACTTGCTGTGTATTAGTTACAATTTCATCTTGACTTTTGTAATTTGTGCTGGTCCCTGTTAAGCATTTTACTGTGTGGTAAAACATTTTTTAGTGACACATAAACAACTGGCATGAAAGTTACAGATGCTCTTTATGACATAAACCTGCACTCATTGACCTTTCATTTTTTATTAGGACTTTATAGCATGGTTTTGCTTTAACTTGTAACCTTTCTTAGACCAGATCTGTTGCAGAGCATTTCAGTGGTGAAAGTACGAGCAGGATTTCCTGGTCTACTTCAGTAACAATGATCCAAATTGTGCAAGGTAATCTTTCTGTAAGCTAGGCTCACTACATGACCCCGAGGTACAATTTGCTTCCTGTGTTGGGATGGCATCTGGAAAAAAATGGGGTGTTGGTCTCAAAATAGTACCTATTCTAAAATAAATTATTGATGGGAAGGAAGATGAGTGGAGAAGAATGTAAGTGCTATTTCATAGCAGTGATTGCTCATATGGGACTTAAAGTGCTTTTCCAGAGAAGTTACTTCTACCTCAAGTATATTTTATAAATGCTCCAAGTATCTGGTAAGTAATTTGTAAGGACAGTGATTAGAGTCAGACTTACTACAGATTGTTCTTCTGTTCTTGAAACTTTATTTTAAGCCATAGTTTGAAGATTGTTCAAGGGCAGGAGAAATATTATGCTTCCAACTTTCACCACTGTTCTTGCTGGGATACAAGGATTGGCATAGGGTAGGGGCTTTCATTTTTTTAAGCTAAGTGGGGGTATAAATTGTGCTTTCCAGCTTAAAAGTCGCATCAGTTTAAAAACTAAGAGTGACTGCCTTCCTTTCCTTGCAGCTTCTTGAGTGCTGGCCATCAGCTTGGTCTGTTTCTTTCCACTGCTTTCACAGTGTAGAAATGGGGAGGGTTAAAAAAAGAAAACTGCTTTCATTCATATACCTCTTTGGAGTGACAGTAGTCTGAACAGTTGCTTCAGCCTGGGTTATGAAATTGTTTCTGAAGTCTGGATGAAGGCAGGGATGACTTCTGGAAATCTGGTAAGGTGTATCAACACCTTTTTTATCAAGAAACTTCTTTAGGTGATAATGGCATTGCAGAGTAGCACAAGTTTATTACTACAGCTGTTGTGTGCTGGTTTTACAGACCTAATTGAAGGAGTAACCAGGCATGCATGTATTCCAGCAGATTTGAGGGGCAGCCAAGTATTAATTTAGTTCAGCTGTAGCCAGAGTAGAAGTATTCTCCCAGTTTTAATAAATGTCTTCCCATCACATGCACAAAAACTTTTAATTTGGATTCCTTTGGATCCTGCATTTTTATCTGTTTTTCCTAACTGTATGTACATTCTCTTGAAGGTCACCCCATATATGTTTGGAGCTGATGCTTTTAATGAAGTTTTTTGGTTTTGTACCAGAAAGTTGCTGACAACTAATTGTATGCTGTATTCTTAGGAATATCGTTAGGGATAAATGCAGTGCAGCCTGCCACCAGTTTGCTATATCCTATATTCCTTATGTTCTTTAAGGTAAAGGGTTGTTGTGCAGTACTAGAGGTTGTTTGATAATGACATTTTTACTTTAAATTTGTTTAGAAGTTGTATTAACTTGCAGAATTTGGGTCATCAACAGGATTGGGTTTTTAAAACGTGCAAGCTCAGTTGCCTGATTGTTGTCACAGCAGGTAATGCAAATCTGTGTTAACGTGGGAATGTAGATTTTTTTCAATATTTAAATGTCAATTTAAATTTGTCAGTGTTTCAATATTTAAATTTGATTGATTCGATGTCAAGAAGTTGACACTGTAAATTCAACTCCACATAAGACAATTAAGGGTCATGTGAAGGGCGGTATTTTACTAGGTTTACCTTTTCTCTTGTGGTATTATACCCAGATATCCCTTTCTGTCCTCTTTATCAGATATTTGATCAGAAATCAGGAAGGGAAAAGGCTGTGGTTTTGCACTTTGTTCCCATCTACCTATTTTTTTATCCTCTTCCTGTTCTGTGTTCCTGACAGGTTCTTTCCCCCTGCACCCGAGGGCTAAGCAAGTATCCTGTGCCTAATGCAGGAGCAGTCCTGACAGCTGTTTGCACAGAAAGGCCAGTTCCCTGTGTGTCATCATGAGTCACTCTCAGTTCAGTTGAGTGCTGCCTGCTAAGATGCAGATAGTGTGTGATAAGTGAAGACAGATTATCTTAAGAGAATTTGGATGCTAAATGCTTATTGCATTTACTGAGGTGATGACCTGAGGTTTGGGGAGGGCCATCTTCCAGATGTTTATAACTTGTCCAGATCCAGGCAAATGTTCATGGAGATAGCACAAGATATGTTGCCAGCTCCAAAACACATCCTTAACTGATTTTTAAGTTTAAAAAGAATGAATGATGCAAGGTTTTAATGGGTTCTTATAGAAAATATCTCTTTCTTAGAGCTGAAGACAAAATACCTTAAGTTTGTCTTTCTGTGAAAAGGAATTAAGGGGTTATATTTGAAACATTTCAAAATCGTTCGCCATGAAGCAGTTGAAGTTTGGCAAAATTTTAAGTGAATATAAACATGGACTTGTGATTGAAATGTCAACCAATGCTGAGACCGCTCCATCTGTCATATTTGAGAGTAACTTGCCTTGCTATTTGTTTATTAGTGCACAGGATACTATGATATCTTTTGTTTTCCCAGAAGATGTTGCAAGGCTTTTTTTTTTCATTAAAACTATGTCTAAAACAGCCACATTTGAAAAACTTGTGGCATACATCTTCTTTTGATCTTCCTGTGAGTATACAAAGCACAAAGAGTCAAATCCTATTAGGCTTTTATCTGGTAAATCAAGTTGGAAGCCTTATAAAAGCAGCTTTCCACTCTTGGCTTTCTTCATAGCTCTTATAGGCAGGGCAGTGTACTTGGAGAAAAATACATCTAAACATTTCATAAAGTTTTATAGAAAAATGTTCTCTGGAAGTAAGAAGGTTTGGGTGGAGCTTGTCTATCTGAATAAGTTTGTTTTTCCCATCTGAGCATTTGCTATTGGAAACTATCAAGGAAAGTGATTCCTTTACTTTGAAGTTTTATTAAGGTATAAAATGTTGTGATTTCCAGAGTGTGTGTGTTATAAATGACCTCTGTGAGTACCTACTCATCTGTTTATCTTGGTCAGTAGACTTCAAGAGTGGTGGATCAAACTCCTTCCAGCCTGCAAAGGTTAGAGGGTTGCTGAGTTCAGTAATTTTTTTTCCAGAACTGTGGGAAGTCCCAGCCAGTTTTTAATGAACGTTTCTGAAATTTACTGAAATATTAGGAAATGTACTTTCTTAAACCTGGTTTGTATTACAGGTTATACTAAAACTGCCTCTTGGAAAGGTCTGACCTCTTTTGGGTTTGCTGCTGAACTTTGGACAGTGGTCTGCAGGTGGTCTGTGTCATTTCTTCTCCACCTGCAGCTGTTGGGAAAACCCATACAGAAACATAGACAGAGATGCAAAGGTCAGGAAATGCAGAGAAAGGGTAGCCAGATGTTTAAGATAAGGGATTGGGATCCTGGGCAGTTTATATCTTCCTTCATCAGGCTGCTTTTAGAAAGCAGCCTGGGAGTGTTGAGGGGTATGGTCTGTTCCTTAATGAGGTTGCCACTCATACATGGCAATGTGAGGGAATTACAGCAATATAAGACCAGAGAAATTTGGATTTGGAGACCTCTAGGATATGTCACAAAACCACTGAAGTAAAAGCAAGGGCAGTGACTGTAGGGAGGTGAAATCAGACAAGCTGCTTAGCAGACGTGAAAACGTCATTATTTCACATTTAATAATAAAATTGCATAAAGCTTTGTTCCTTGTAGACTCTGTTTTGGTGGTTTTTTATTCCTCACCCTCCTATCTCAAAGTTTTTTGGATCCTTAACTTCTTCTGAGATTCAAAAGTGGAAATCCTGAGTCAAGAAGAGGCTTTTTACTCGCCCCACTTCCTTCTCATCAGCTGTTCTGTGAGATGATTTCTCAAGTGCTGGAAGGGACAGGCATGGTTATTACTGTAGCCCTTACTGTTTGAGACAACCTTTTGGGCCTCATTCTGTTATGCCTTATGCTAAATCATAATGAAAGACAGTGGATGATTTTAGCATCATTTGTTGGAAATAGTTTGAGTGATATTCATATTATTTAAAAATTTTCAAGCTGATAATTTATTGTAAAAAAAAAAATCAGAAATACTCCAAACAGCTGCAGGTCTGCATGTTTCCTTACTGGGCCATCAGGCAAGCTTTTATAACAACTTGCGGAAAATTTTAGGTACCCAGCTGAGATAGTGCATAGGTGTCTTTCATAAATGGGTGACATCTGAGAAAAATCTGTTGTGACTGGAAAATGTTTCTCTAAAGGAAACTGTTGAAAGACATGAGGATGTGACTTCTGAGGGATAGCACAGTGGAGGCCTTAATCTTGACTGCATACTTTTTTACTAGGCACTCTTGCTATGTCTGTGTATTTTCCAGGTACAGCTTGGTGGTTCAGGAACTGTGCAGCTTGCTCCTGGTGTAGCATACCCTTGCTGTACATCATGCTCATTAAAACATGGGAAGGTAGTCTTGATGCCAGTATGGCCAATCAGGTCATGCAGCAGCATGTGGTGGAATTCCTTGTGCAGCACAGGGGTTTCTGAGATGGCTGCTGTCGATGGCTGGAGTACAGCACAGGCTGAGGAGTTCCAGAGCGTCCTATGTGCAGAAGGGCCCTGTGTTAAGCTGGAATTCTTAAAATATTTTTGCTTTTCCTGACAGAAATAATTATGAGGTTTCTGGTGAACCAAGCCTGAGGAAATCTGTTCTCTCATAAGCTTTTTCTAAGATTCTTCTTTGCAACTGAGCATTTAATAACAATGCTTCTGAATTTTCTTCATTGCTTAGGCCCAGGTTTATGCTTGTTTTTAGAAATTCTGTAATTGAGTTCTGACCCCTCCAAAGCTGGGCCATGTTTAAGCCTGTACGTGCCAACCCAAAGCATTCCTTCTCATTCACACATCCCCAGTTGTAGTAAACCCTAGAGGAGGATGTGAGGATGGGGAGATTCCTTGTGCAGGTCGTTACGCTCTGGGTGGTCTTCTGGCTGTGCTCAAAAGGAAAATCACTATTTGTTGTGCTTGTAGTAATAATTCCAGTGTGTTACTTACAGAGAAGTTTTAACAGGAACAGCAGGTCTCAAAACACGCTGTAAAAAAAATTCATTCTTAGATTATTTACTAGAATTGCCAGAGCAGATTCTGGTGTATACGAGAAAGCTTGTGATCTGGGTAAATCCCCTATCCCACTGTTGATACCCACAGTGTAGTGTCACTTCAAGTAAACCAGGGCAGTTTGGTTCAGTCACTCTAATTTCTCATTCAGAGAGGGAATGCAGATGGGCATTGAATAACTCTCACCCTAAGGAATAAATGATTGTGCAGAATTACACTGCAGCAGAATAGATTTCTGTTGTGCAGCCCACATGTTCTGCAAGCTGAAAATGCTTCCCAGAGTGAGTTGCTGTGAGAATTGAGCTCAGAAGTTCAAGATAATATCACTGTAGGTTGTATTCTCAGTTTGCACATTTGTGGGGTTTTGGCTGTTTGGGATCAGGCTTACATAGGAACCTTTCTTAGAGTCTTGCTGCAATTCAAATCAGATGAAGTTGCTGGCAGCACTAATGATCAAACCCAAGTATCATTTTCCTGTTAAAAATCATTACATTTTGTTTTCTGCTTACATTTCTGCTTTAGATACTTTGGCTGCAGTTTTTTTCATTTCTTCCCAGCCTGGAGGAAATTTATTTTCTTAGCCTGTGAGCTCGCATATTGCTGAAAATTAACTTAGGAGAAATGATTATGCTGGTGTTCTTTGCTTTTCATTCCCTCCCCCTCTTCTGCCAAGTGGGGGTTTTATTATCATTATTATTGTTATTTTAAATTCAGATTTAACACAGCTCAGTGTATGCCTGTGCTGCCTGATTGGGTTTTTTTGAGCTCAGTTTACATGGACTTGCTTGGGGATGAGAACTAGAATTGAAGCAGTCATTCAGAGCAAGATGCAGGCTGACAGGGAAGGTAATTGTCACATGTATGTGAGAATGTGTTCTGGCAGTCATGCTTTTTAACTTCTTCCTCATGACAAAAGCTTTGCTGTGTCTCAAGGTCTTAAATGTTTGTATTGAGCAAAACGGAGGGACCTGGGGAGGCAGTTCAGATTAATTAGACACGTTAGAATTGTTTTCTCAGTGCCTAAAGTTGTTGCTTGAGTGATATTTATGTTAGAAATTCCTTCCCTGACAGGTACAAATAAACATTTATTGTAGGTGATGGTAAAGAGAGATGCCCCTGCAAGCTCTGGCATTTAATCTTATACACAGAGCAAAGGCGTGGGGGTCCAGTGTGCTGATTGTAATCCCTACGTCTGAAAAATGTTCCTGTTTGAAAACACTGGAATTCCTGTCTTCTTCTGGACACTGCTCTTGGGGAATCTCCACGGTGCTGTAGGTGTGTTTGTTCTGCAGATGCTGAAGCTGGAGTTGCTCAAGTGACCCAAGCTGGTGGACAGTGGAGTGAAATGCTGTCTTTTGTCTGATTTCAAGTCATATCTTCTTTTAATGCCATTACTTACCTGGAAGCACTGTGGACTTTGGTTTGCTTGAGTGTAAGGTTTTGAAAAGCTTGGGCAGGTATCATCCTGCTTCAGATGGGATAGAGAGTGCTGTCTGCCTCAGCTCTAGTGTTGAGTTTGGCAGGTCTCTGTTGAATATACTGTCTTGTCATTTACCAAGAGCAAATTTTGTAGCTCCAGTTTTTTGTGGTGGTAAAGAAATGAACAAAAACGTGGAGATTTCTAACTTGATCTTAAGCTGCTGTTGCTACCACAAGGCTTTCATAGACCAATTCCTTTAAAAGCATCCAGGAAGCAGTTCCAGGCTGGATCTTGCAAGGGTCAGCTGCTTGTTCTGAGTGACAGAACTAAGCTTAGTTGGAGCTTAGTTTGGACCTCTGTTTGGTGGTTTTATTAGGACTTGGCCAAGAATTTCAGTTCCTCTTGTCTTGGTGCAGATTTTAAGAAGTATGTCTTCAAAGCAGAATTAGTTCAGGAAGTATGTCCCCACTAACAGAGCCCTACTTGTGAGAGGCTTTAGCTAATGCTGTGATAGCCTAGCAAGTAGGCAAGTTTTTTTGTTTTTTTTAAATTTATACTCTTTTCAACTGGACTATGAGTCCATCAGAGCAAGTATCAGCACTAGAGTAACCACAGTGCATGCTTTGGTCTGCCTTATTTCAGCTCATGATAACAAGTTCATCACCAGCAGTTGTAAAACAACAGTGACTCGTGAGGTATTTTACTAATTGCTGCCTCTCAGACCTTTTGAAATAGGTTGCCAGGCCCTTCTGGCAAAGAAAACCCAATTCCAATGTATAAAAGAGGAGAGGAAAAAAAGCAACACAAGAATTTTTCACTCCTTGCCTTACTGAAGGATTCACATTATGTAGCATTACACTCTGTTGTTTATATAGTCTGCTTTGTTTTCATTTGGGGATGTTCAAAGGGGACTTCAGTGTTGTAGTGAGATGTGCATGAATAGCTGACTGGGAGTTCAAAAGCATTTGTGTGGATTAAAAGTTGGTTTATTTTCCACGTGCCAAGAATCAGTTTTGTTTTATTTAGATGAAACTAGATTATGGCATTGAAAACCCAACTGTATTAACATTCTTACATAAAGCAAGTTGGGAAGTGATGTTACAGTTCAGCTAATTGTTAATTATACAAATATTCTCACTGCATATTTTCTTAAGACTTTGGGAATGTTTTGTTATGCAGTAGATTTGGAAAGTTTTTATTCTGAGGGGAAAATAAGTAGTAAATGAGTTAGGAATGAAGATACTAAATAAGGCGTTTTCTTCACTTGGAGGCATGCTTAAAATTGATTAAATATTTGCTTTCAAGCATTTAATCTTCATCTTTGAGGCATGAACATGCTACCTCTGTCTTTCTCCTTTGGGCTTGTTGTAAAACTCTATTCAGGCCTTTGTGGTGCCTTACCGAATGGGTAATGCTATGGAGGATCAGAATCCCTCTTTTGTTCGAGTCCTGCTTTTGTCCTGTTGTTCACTTGACATAGCCAGAAAGAAGGGCTAATGGTTCCTGAATAGTAGCTTGTGATGAATTTCAGGATTGAGCTTTTCAAACCCTGAGCTTGGAAATGTCATTGCTGACAATAATCTACTCCTTCTGTGCTGTTAAAAACCAAAACAAAATAAGAAAAAAAATTCCCTGTTCTGCACATCTGGATAAAAAAAGGAATTCTGTTGGGTTAATTATTGAAAACAAAAAATGTAGATTGTTTTGTAAGAAATATGGGATGTTTCCTTTTACATATTTCAGATTCAACTCTTAAATCTCACTGTTCAAATATTGATTTATCGAAGATCTGGGATTAAAAAAGAAAGAACTTGGTGATTTTTGTGATTTTTTTTTTAAACTGGTCTCTACTCTGCAAAGGCAAACATGTACAACTGCAATACAGTTAAAAAGGAGGAAAACAGTAGTTACCCTCTCCTTGCATCCCAGAACAGACTACCTGTATTTGCACTGTCATAACAATACAGATGAATCTCGTGAAAATTTTAAGGTCTGCCCAGGGACCTACCTTACCTGTAGCTATTTAAATCCAGGTAATTGATGCCCCTTCTGAGATGATGTTAAGTTTAATGGGTGTAGCGCTTGAAGTAAATTGCTGCAAGAGTGGTGAGTAGTTAGGAGGCACTACCCTTGGGGAAAAGGGGAATTGCTGGATGGGAGAAGCCATTAATGAGAGCATCTGTGAAGGCACAAAAGCAAACCCTAAACTGAAACCCAGTGCAAACATCTTGAGGAACAGCTGTAGAGTTTCTCTTTGTTTGAGCTGGCCCCTGGGAAACTCTGCTGGGGAAGAAAAGTGTTAAGACTTGTTATCCTATTTTTGTGAGGGCAGTGTTTGATAAAGAACTGCAGAAGTCACATGTAGCATTTCTGCTTTGATTACCTATTAAAAAGACATACCTTGTTTGGCAGGCATTTTGCACTCACATAACTTCTGATGGTGTGATAGGACATGTTTTATTTACAGTAATGGACTCGCATTCTTCATTTCTCTTTTCTCCTGAAATCAAATTCTATATGCTGCTCTATCCCAAATCTTGATTCCCACAGACTTCAGCTTAAACAGGCAGTGGTATCACATTCCTAGATGCATGGCAGAGAAGAGGTGTGGACAGATGTCTACACTGATCATACATTTACTGCAGGTTTTGCATCCAGGAGGCAGATTTTGTCTGCAGAGGATGCTGAGGACCCTTCTTCGGAGCAGGGGAGTGGGGAAAGCCTCCCTGGAATGCCAGTGTTAAATTTATGTTCAAAGACCTTGCAGAATTAAATTAGTGTTATCAGTGCCCCTAATTCCACTTTGGTACGACAATTTTTTGCTTGCCTGCTGGACACTGAGCCATGTTGTTCCTAAGAAATGTTTCGCTGCTAAGGCATAAACATTGAAATAAATCCTTCCTCAGTACATTGAGCAGCTTTGGGTATTTTCCTCCGGAAAGGATGCTAGCATAGCTTCCAGCTGTTGAGTGAAAGTGTTGCCACAGGATGGGGCTGTTGCACTGCCAAACGTGATCTGTCGCCTCCGGGAACCGAGACCGAGCGCTGCTTCCAGCGCTAATCTGAAACTCCACTCCCGGCCCTTCTCTTTATTATTCACCAGCCCATGCAGTGGGCCTCGAGTTTATCCACTTCCAAGAGGTAGGAAATTTGGAGTAAGGTGTTGTTGGCTTGCTAAGAGTAGATCAACTTTGTTTCTTTTAGAGGCAGCTTTGTACCCTATTACAGGCCCAGGTAGTGAGGTAATAATTCACATAAAGGGGATTTGGTTCACATATCACCGAATATGTTAAATATTAAATTTGGGGGGGGGGGTTAAGCCTTTATTAAATCCATATTTGTGTTTTAGAAATGTGCCAAGAAGTGTTCTAATGAAGCAGCACCTGGGGGTTAATAAATGATATCATGAATCCATTCTGATTGCCAAGAAAGATTTTAATGAAGGAAGCCATGCCCAGGGTTGACTGTTTCATCCGTGAGGAATAATTGTTTTGTTTCCATATTTCTTTTATTGGTTGGTTAAAACAAGTTTGCATTTTAGCGTCAAGTAATTTTTCGTTGTTCTGCATGTTTCTGTACCATTTGCACAAAGACCTGGCCCCCAGTCTGCTGGTTGTAGGAGGTGTTATTTTGATTGCATGGAGACCTTGCATCTTTTACTGCCTTTCACATTTATCTCGTTCCTCTGTTCTTTCTTCTCTTCCCCTCAAACATTCAGGGTGAAGTGAAGTCTGAAGAGGGGCCAGAATGGAATATACTGCGTGATGACTTCATGATGGGAGCATCTATGAAGGACTGGGACAAGGAAAGTGATGGAGAGGGAAACAGTGAGGAAGGAGGTGGTCTAAAACAAGAAGATGACAGTGACTGAATGAAAACCATTCAAGATAATGTTTTATCTTCTTAAGTTTGTTTGGATAAAAAGTCAGCATTCTATGAATGTACAACACTTGGAGGATACCTCTTTTAAAAGGAAAAAAAAAAGACTTACACAACTTTAGAGTGTTTTCTCCTCCATGTCAAACTTTTATTAAATATAGCTTCATTTGCTATACAGAAATCCTGAAATATTTTCCAAAACAAGTGTAATTTTCAACATATTTCCAAAACATTTTGTACAGTCAAAATAGTGGCACTTGCCCAATGAAAGATAGATTTTGCCAAGGTCATTAGAAGTTTACACATTAGTCATGGCAATTGATGTATTAGTGTGCCTGCATTTTCAAATCACTGCTGCATTTTGAAAAGTTGTTGCAATTTGCAATATAAATGGCTTACAATAAACACAGAAATGCCGTCACGTTGTAAAGTTATTGGACTCCTGTAGAGGCCTTTCCTCTTTGGCCAGGAAAGGTTCTGTAGATAATAAAGGAAAGTAACCATTCATGTGATAGTTCTGGCCTAGGAGCATTAGTTTGATTGGAGACAACTCTGGAAACAGAATTGTAAAGACAGAGACTTGACCCTACTGATAGGGTTTAGTATTTACATATGTATATATATGGTTTTTCCATTGCGAGTCTGAGATTGTATAAGCTAAGAGTCTGATAGGAAAGGACAGTCATTGCTATTGGTTTCACTGGGGAGGGAGAGCTTCTCTAACAATACCACAGAAAATGGTTTTCAGTGTTGCTTCATTTACAGTTGTGGTGTTCCGGCCTTTTTCAATGAGGAGCCAGAGCTCTGAGACTGATCCTGTGGGTTTAGTCAGCTCTAATGCTAATTCCTCAGGTGTGCAAAGGGTCAAACCAAAGCCTTTCCTCTTAGTGTGGGCCATAACAGTAACAAATTTGGAAGTCATCTGTCAGTTGCTGCCAACTGTGCATCAGGATAACACAATTGCCTTTTTTTAAGCTTACAGCCTCAGTAGTTGATGGTTGCAGAGGTGCAGAAGCTAACACACTAATATATTTTAAGTAAGCATATGCAGAAGGAATTATGTGGTGATAAGGGTGTTCTAAATGAGAGGCTGGGGTTGAATTCTGATGCCTTTGCTGTTCCAGACTGACTGTCTGATGCTGTGTCATTTGTTTAACTTTGCTATCACATTTCCCCATTTGCTACATGAAGAAAAAGCCTTGGGGGCCCATTAATTGATAGTTAAAATGCATGGTACTGTTCTGTCCATTTCAACAGACGCCTTACAGACAAACCTTTCTTTGTACCTGCTTACAGGCAAGATATGATTAGGAGCAACTTTGAAATTTTCAGTTTCCAGCATGGAAATGTGCAGTAGGATTTAGATTTTCCTAACAAAGGCGTTGTTTGAACTGTGTGTGTACTGCGGGATAAAAACTATGGGTACAAAATGGCAGAGAGCCCCATCCCAACAACTGGCAATCATTGTCTTATCCCTAGCCTATTCATCTGGAATATATTGTAGCATAATTCTTCCAGGAGAACTTCAAGCTAACAGCAGAAGTGTTTAGATTTTTACGCTGTTTTGAGTGCTAAACATATTAGATATCTGAGGAGACATTCGTTTGTGGCCTGATATTTATTATCATGAATGAAGGCATACACCCAAAATACCAAGTGGCAAAACCACACAAGTTTAACATATGGTTATCCCAGCTTCTGAAGGCTCGGCATCTGTACAGCTGTGCAGTGAGAGGCACCATCTCATGAGTGCAGTGCAGAAACATGCTGCAATGGGGCTTGAGTCCATGAAGCAGCATAACAGTCTAACCTGACACTGCTCTCTCTACAGAGTTCAGCTGCTTTCTGTGGAAAAATTACATCAGCACCCTTAAATCTACAGTTGCTCTCTAGTTTCATATCAGCAGTTTCTTTCCATAATCAAACTTCTGGAAAATAATCTTAAGTTTTCCTTAAGAACTGTGACATCCTGAGGTGATTATTAAAAATTACAGAATGCTTTCCAAATACTTTTAGAATACTTGGGTGTTTATTTGTGTATTTTTGGAGTAATGTTTGGATTAAAGCACTGAAGTGAATCATGTGTGTTTAAGAAAAATGTGGAATCTATCAATATTGCCAAAAGTATTTTGAACTTCCATTTCATTTAGAGTGCATAGCCTATAAGGGGAGAGCATTTCTTGCGTTTTAAGAAGCATAGTAATTACATTTTTTATGGATATTGAGTAGTTATTTAAATATTGTACTGTACCTTGTCTTTGCCTTGTCCTTTTTTTGTGCCATGTGCCAAGAAGCTCCGCGAGTTGCTAAAATTGCTAACTACATATTTTGATTTTAGGCTGCTTTATTTCACAAGTTCTGTTTTTGTTGACTAGAAGTTCAAAAGATCTTCTTTGGCCCAGGCACCTTCCAGTCTCTTCTCTGGGCTGCCCTATCCCCTTTTTCAGTAATGTTCTTCCTCTTCAACAGCTACCAAGAACAACCTTCAGCGGCTTTTCCCAGCAGAGTGCTCAACTGTTTTTTCTGCTCCCATGAATATCTCTGCTCAAGCAAAGTTGTGCTGCTGCCATTCATTCCAGAGAGCATGAATCATCTCAACTTTGTATATTTCTGTACCTATCTATATAAAGCCAATAAGGATGGGGTGGTTCCAGTTTTGTTAGGCTTCAAGCCAACTCCAGAGTATGTAAAGTTTAATATTCTATGGATTGCATGCAAAGCGGGAGTTTTGTTTAGTAAGAGAAGGCACGGGGTCAGCTCTTCCCCATGTCTCTTGTCCCCTGGTCTAATTTCTCTTCACGTTAATTGTGCTAACATTTTTTCAGCAAGGAAAGCGTGAGTTGGCCAATGGAAAAAATAACTGTCTTGTCCCTGCTTTTCTTCAGCCTCCTGTTAGGGAGACACTTTGGGAGTGGTGATGGAATATCCTTGTTGTGCCTGATGCCATTGTACCACAGCAACTTCTCTGCTGAAACCTGGAAGGTAGAGCTCCCACTTCTGCAGCTGTGAGGCAGGTTGTCCTGGGTTCACAAGCTGAGCAGGACAAAAGAGCTGGAAGCCGCTTCCTAGTGAAGATAGGGCTTTTTTGTCTGATTTCTTTTAAAGAGAGAAATTAATTGTTTGGAGGCCATAAATCTTGGTACTGCATGAGGTCTGGTTTGGTTGTGGGTTTGGTTTTGTTTCATGAGGTAGTAAGAAACAATGCATTGCTCTCTGTAAGCTTTCTAGGATATTCTTGATCATGTGTTGCTTAAAAACCATTAGGGGAAAAACATTTCTGAAGCTGTGTTAGCTTATTAGAGCTTTTCATCTGTGCAGACTGCATAGGCAGCTTGTGAAGAAGTCAGGATGCCAGACGCAGAGCTATTTGATTTTGTAGCTGCAGAATATGATTTAAATATGGTGTTACTACTGGCTGGCCCATTATTGAAGTTGCTGCCAATTAATCTTGCTATACATGTAACAACAGTACAGTCTGGGTCCACATTCTAACTTGAGTTACATGTTTTTAATTTGTTGAATAAACTCCAGTGGATGCTCTGTTAGGAATCCAATATTTACAGATATCATTTGTGTGTTACTTAATGAGGTATAACCCAAATCATCACCATGCAGTTCAGAAATAGAACGCAACAGCTGTAATTCTGAGAAGGAGATGCAGGTCACGAGTTCAAACCTTGAGATTAAAGGGATGACTTTTATCCTACTGTCTTTACTTTGTCATGCTTGCTATAAGTAGATGTCAAGGTCCTCTGGTTTATGAACCACTGAGCTTATATTTCTCTGTCTTATTTTAATTATTTTTATTTTTAGTTAGTGAATCTGATCATTTGCGTCTGCTGATACTTAAGTCTTACTGACTTAAGTGGAAACAGGATTTCCTGTGGTGATTAAAACCACAGGTGCTAGGATTAAGGAAGGCCTTTTCCTCAGTGGCATATAGACTAAAACTGGAATGATACATAGAAGATTAGTGTGGCATCCTCAAGGCTGACAAGCAGTTTTAGGAAAGCACGTGAGGGGATCAAACTCTGGGAGGTGTAATCATGGGGAAATTTCTTTGGCAAAGTTTCTATGAAGACTTGAATCTGAACTTATTCAACGCTGGAAATCAACTGTTGGAAGCAGAATCCTCTTGCAGCAGTGATGTGTGCAGCCTTTATGGGAAATGCGTTTGTTTTTAGGATATGGGGTTTAGGCTGTTGATGCTTCCCTAGACCCCTAATGTCTGGCCGTACTCTGTGGAGACAGGGTGCAGCTTTACTGGAGAGAAGCTATTTTATGAGTTGAAAAATGTGAAGAATAACACAGCACTAAATACAGACTAATGGTGATGTTCCTTTCTGTTCCCTTTTTCTTCTTTTCCATAAGAATTTTTTTCCCCTTTCCTTCAGATTTTAGTCATTCTGTCTTGAGGTCCTGTGTAAAGTTCCAGTGTTGTTGTTTTGGAGTTTTTCTGGTGGTCTTTGCTAACAGTTTTTTTTCGGGTTAATTGCATTCTAGATGTCTTCTATTAAGCTGCAGTTTTAAACACAGACTATACACTGCTGTGTGGACAGTACAGCTTTGTGTTCTTACTTGATGGTGGAAGATGATGCCATTCCATAAGTTCTCAGAGATGACACCTGAATGGCTTTTTGGATCAGATTCTGTTGACTACTCGTGACTGTTTCCACTGAAATTATTAAATCTATATGTAGGAATGAGAACTTCTTTTATGTATATGGATATTTATGTATGAATACATATAAATACACAAAAATGTATGTGTGTCTATAAATAAATATTAAAAGTTCTTATTCCTGTTTGATATTTGTTCTATATATATTTAAAATAAGTTCTGGCTCATACAAATAAATTATCTCTTTATATATATATATCAGAAGCATACCTTTGATTTGCAAGTTGACAAGTAGTTAGTTACATGTGTATATATGGGTTGCAGTCTTGCGTGTCAAACAGCATGTTCTATAAAATGGCCTTTATCTTCTGGAACATGAGTGCTGCAGGAATGGGCTGTGGTTGTGTGAAATGCAGTCCTGGGCCAGTGGGGCTGCTTGTGTTAGTAAGGTCAGCAGGGTTTGCTCTCAAATTCATCCAGGCGTTACAGCACACACTAATGAAATGTGCAGCACAGAGGTATGGACTTCTACTTCACTAAGGATAATAAACAGTAAAATCTAAGGTTGTATTATAGTATATATTACAATTTTCCATTATTTGTCATCTCCTCTTTGCCCCACCTTTATTAGGTGCCACCTTGGCTCTCCAAGTTGAACCTTTATATGTGCATTTTTATAAAAAGGAGAATTCAAAAGTTTTTTTTCCCTAGCACTCTGCATCAGAATGACTGAGATTCTACACAACCACAGTTATGGCTGCAGATTTCTGTGTGTGCCACAAAGAATTAATTGTGCAGTCATCCTACACTCGTCATCAGTGTGAGAATTTACAAAAGTCACCTCTTAACTTTTAAAAGTTAGTCCTCTTCCAACAATGTTGTTTAGTTTATGAAATGTGACCAGCCACCTTACTTAATGGCCTGGTCGTCAGCAGTTTTAGAAAGATTATTGCCTTTGTATTTTGCACAACGCATTTGCGTATAACCAAAGCAATCTAAAAAGAAACCACAAATTGTAAAATCCCGACCACGTAATTTTTAACTTAATAGGAAACATAAAACCTTTACATTTAGTGAAGTAACTTTCCAGGTGTCCCTGTTTTTCTAATAAATAGTCAGTGTTTATTAAAAAAAAAATGAATATGTAAAAAAGACCGTATTGTATTGAATTAAAAGCACCAAAACAGATAAGTTCTGTTCTTTTCCCATAGGCACACTAAGGTCCCATTCCCACTTTCTGACTTACAAAGCTTCCACTGACAGCAGCCCCACAGGACAAGGCCATTTCATGGAGGCACAGGGAAGAGATAAATGTAAGCTGAGTTAACCTTCAGTGTCTGATAATCCCAGAAACTTTTGAAGCTAACAGGTAGTCAGTCATCAGTAAAAGCTGTTGTGGAATGAATAAAAATGAAAAAGCTTTGCAAGAGAAAATAAAAAGCCATCATTGGGATAATAGTCATGAAAATTAGTAGTAGAATGTAGAAGCAAAATTACCTCTGTAAAAGGTCATGTTATAGTTGAATTTTGTGATATAAGACTTTATGCAGCTTTGTTGAGTGCCTGCAGTTTGGTTCTGCCATTTCTGACAATTTTTGATAGCCTCTTCCATGTGTTCCTCATTTTAGCAAGGTAAAAAATGACACCTGTTTGAGCCTAGTTTGCAGGACTTCTGTGGCAAAAAAAGCCTCCTTAAATGTGCAAGGGGGAGATTTTAGAACTAGGACCAGATCCATCATGATGTATATGTTCCAGGTATTTTCCATTTAGATTACATAATGGAAAGTCAATGTTTATGAATGTGGATATGTATTTCAATGATTTGGCAGCAGGTAGGTGTCCCTTCCTGGAGCAAACTGCAGCAGCTCAGGCATGTGTGGTGGTCTTCTGCAGCTGCTGGGGATTTAGCCCAAGTGGCCAGGGCTTTTGGAATGGAATATGCATGCCTGGGAAGTTCTGCATGGCAAAAACATCACCATGGTGACATTGGGAAGTTTTAGGGAATCCAGCTTTGCTGCAGTAGTAAGGCAAAATGGAGACATGGACCTGGGTAAGCCTGACACCCTATGTGACACTAAAAGGGTCAGAAGAGAAGCGAAGTGTTTTTCCCAGATGAGAACAAATCCAAGATTTATCTTAATTATTTTATTTTTTTTCCCTAGATGGTCTAAAAGACACTGAGAAATCATTGCCAAATCAGAAGGAATCCCAGCAACTTTTAAAATCTAGTCAGACTGGTTTGCTGTCAGCCTGGCTGGATCTCTGGCAGCTTACAAGGAGGGCTTCTCTGGAGCTGGGACCGCCTGCAGCTCCGTGGGCAGCATGGGCAGCTGGGCACTGAACACATGGGGGTTGATGGCCTCCAGCAGAGCATCCCTAAGGCTTCAGGGTTTGTGAAAGACACTGCAAAGTTTGGGTTGGTTGGGTTTTTGTTTTTTTCCCCCACCAATAATAAACTTTCAAGGATCAAAACACTTTGTAATCTGGTGGGTTGTGTCTGCAGAGGGATCCTGAGAGATGGGGTGAGTTCCCTCCCTGAGGAGGGCGTCCAGCACTGTCCCAATCACTGCTCTGAAGCCCTCAAGGTGAGTGGCATGCAAAGCCAAGTGTTACAGTGCTGCAATTGCTGTATAAGGAATTCCTTCATGGTTTCAGCTGTAGCTTTTGGAGGAAATAATTTAATAACCCTTTTCTTTAGAAGCATTTGCGGTTGAGGTACCTCGTGTAACGGAGCTGATTCCTCAGCTGGCTAGCTGTGGAGCTGTGAGATGTACTGTCCCCTTGGTTTTGTACAGGTGTGCTGCAGAAGTGAAACCAGCTGAGTCTACATGTTGAGCTTGCTTGTTTATTTGAGTAATTTTGGAAGCGTTGCCATTCCTGACACTGCAGCTGTGTTTTTGAGGTCAGTAGGAGCAGGACATTGACATGTACAGCAGTAAAAGAGTGATGTTGTGGCAGAGAGGTTTAACCTGGCCTTGCAGGAATTCATGGATTTAAGTGGAAAGCACTATTAACTCTTGCATCATGAGGATATAATCTTGGTTGCACGTAGGGCTGTACATACCCACGTGCTGGTAAAGAATGAAGTTTATTTTAGAGTCTCTGTGTGTACACATACCTGTCAAAAATATATTTTTGTAGCTCCTCCATCTCTCAGAGAATGCCATCATCGCTGGTACCCACAGCAGTCCGAGGTTAGCTGGCCGTGTTGGCACAAGATTCCCCTGCAGCAGAGCCCTGCCAAGGCAAACAGCATGTGGCAGCTCCGTGCTGCTGGGTGCCTCCATCACCCCAGCACACAGCCACAGCTGCTCACAGGAAGCACTTTTCCTCGCTGGGAAGGAAAAACTCACATTTAATTTGGGGACTGGCATTCTCCAGCTTTGGAAAACAGTTGAAAATTTTGCAGAAAGATTGTTCCTGAGGTGTGGTCAGCTGGAGGAAGCCTTTGGTGGTGGTTGGCTGGTTTGTGTCTTGTGTGATTCTCAGTGTGCTTCCAGGTCCCAGTCATGCTACCTCCTTTCTCCTGTGTGTGTTTACTCGTAATACCACTGGCAATGGCTGAGCTGTTCTGGGGAACAGCTATGGCCCTTTGAGTACCTTGTGTACATCTTTCTTCATCTCTAAAAGTAGAGGTTTTTCAAAAACAGCCTTGCCCCACTTAGGATGATGTTATTGGAAAGTTCTGGCAAGTAAAACCTGTGATAACTTAATTCACAAGGGAATGTAAAGCTAAAATGGGTGAGAGTAAAGAAAAAGGCTACTTGATCACTTTTTAAAGTTAACGTACAGTGGTGTAAAGGAAAAGCTTTATGGCATTAAGTTGAGGGATACCTAGTAGACTGTGGAGTGATTTCCCTGAGGCAGAGTAGGTTATGGATGGAGGCTGTGATGTTTGTTGGCCAAAAGAGGCAGCGGAAAAATTGAATTACAGGCATAGCCAGAGCATTTGGGGCTTGAGAGTTTCTGTCAAGTGCAGATGAGGATGTATTTGCACACTTCTGACAGGAGAGGAGACCTCGGCGAAACAGCAAATCCTCCTCATCTGTGGTCTCTCCCTCCTTGGCCGGTAGTACCGATTACCAAGGGATCCGGGGAACAGCGAGAATTGCCCAAAACACAGTTGGAAGTGAAAGTGAGGGGCAGTGCCGAAGAGCGTTCTGTGACAGAGCAGCGGCCAGAGCTGCCCCGCAACCTGGAACAGGAACGCGTCTGAGCGGTGTCCAAGAGGCATGTTATTCTTCCTCTAACGCCAGAGCGCTATTTGGCCCAATTACTTTAATAATAGGTGCAAGAAGCACTAAAGCCTTTATTTTAAAAAGAAGTAAAATTAAAGCCTGGCAGGACTTGCTTTTTCTTCTCGGCTCCGGGCTGCCTCGCCTCTCCTTGCCCCGGGCTGAGGCACCTCGGCAGCGGCCGGGCTGCGGCCAGTCCCTCGCTGGTGGCGCGGAGGGGAATAAATAGCCGGGCGGCGGCGGCGCGGAGCCCTCCGCTCCCGCAGCCCCTCCACGTCACTTCGCAGCGAGCCGAGCACGTGGGGCGGGGAGATCGTATAAATCTCCCTCTCCCTGCGCGGCCGTGATGTTATCTGCTGGCACCCGTCCCCTCCGCGCAGGGAGAGCCGAGGGGCCGGGGGCGGCAGGCGGGGGGCGCCGGGCGGAGCGCTAGAGCCGCCGGGGACGGGGCCAGCCCCAACCCCGCGGGGGAGGCCGGGGGACGGGGAGAGCGGCGCTGCGCTGCGGCCAGCCCCGGGCGGCCGGCTCCGCGCCTACGACCCGCGGGAAGCTGACTGCGGCGCGGGGTTGGCGTTTCGGAAGGAGGAGGAAGAGGAGGGAGCTGGGAAGAGCTGTGCGGCACGCAGCGGCCCGAGCAGGGGTGGGTCGGTGCATGCGGCGCGGGGCGCACGCAGCAGCCCGTGGGACGCGGCCGGACGAGGGATCGCTGCTCGCCGCGGGGCCGGAGCCGGCGCCTGCCGCTGCCGCTGCGCTGCGCGGGGGCCGGGGCCGGGGCTCGGCGCCGCCGGCCGGGCGCACACGTGCGCCGCTCCCGGTGCCCGCCCGCGCCGCCGCGGGGGCTGAGCGCCGCCGGGCGCGGGGCGGTGCCGCTGCTGCTGCCCTCCAGGAGCCGTCGGGCGCCGCGGGCGCACGGCGGGGCTCAGCGCCGCGCCGGCACCCTCTCTCTGCCGGCTGCGGCAGCGCCCTGTGATACCCATCACTGCGCCTTCTCGTCCTCCTTTTTTTTCGTTTTTTCCCCCCTCTCTCCTCCTCCCCCTTCAGATTTTTGTTACAGCGCGCTGAGAGCAACATCTCTGCCATTTACTTAATTTGTAGGTTTGTTGTATCTGTTTCGGGGCTTTTTTCCTCCTCCTTTTTTGCTGTCCGGTTCATTCCGTTCCCGAATTTTTATCTAGTTGTAGCAATTTGCTTTTTCTCTTTTTTTTTTTTTCTTATTAGTGGTGTTTTTTTCACTAGCGCCTCCCTTGCGTTTTCCGATTGCGAGCCGCCCTCGCAGCCGAGTTTTTAAGAGCATTTTGTCTGCAGATCTCCCCTTTGTTTGCACAGATCCCCTTTTTATTTTTTGATTTTTTTTTCTTGTTGTCGTTCGTTGTTAAAGTCACTTTTTTTTTTGGGGGGGGGGGGCGCTGTATTTAAACACTTAAAATGCACTGCTATCTCCTGGGCGTGCTCCTCACCGTGGATCTGGCCACCGTGGCTCTCAGCCTGTCAACCTGCAGCACTCTCGACATGGATCAGTTTATGCGCAAGAGGATCGAGGCAATCCGGGGGCAGATCTTGAGCAAGCTGAAGCTCGCCAGCCCTCCGGAGGAGTACCCCGAGCCTGAGGAGGTGCCCCCGGAGGTCATCTCCATCTACAACAGCACCAGGGACCTGCTGCAAGAAAAAGCCAACCACAGAGCCGCCACTTGCGAGAGGGAGAGGAGCGACGAGGAGTATTATGCCAAAGAAGTTTACAAAATAGACATGCAGCCTTTTTACCCCGAAAGTAAGTCCTCTCTGTTTGTGCATGTGTGCGTAATTTCGCCCCCGAGGCTTAGCGGTGCTCTGCACCTTTAAATAGCACCCCCAAGCATCGTACTCTGCCTTCTTTGCTCGGCTCGCTTGTCATCCTCAGCATCGCTTAGGTGGAGGCTTGTAGGGTTTAATTTATGTGACAGGGTACCCATGACTGGGTGGGTATGTTGTGGGGGATCACCTGTTGCCCCAGACCCACGAGGTTTCCAGACCCCTCTGAAGTCACCCAGGGATTCCTGAGGGTGCCTGTGCTGCCAGCACCACGTACCTGAACAGTTTCCCCTCCCGGGATCCCACTCCCTCCCCAGCGCCGGGTGTAGCTCCCCGGCAGCCCCGTGTACAGCCTCCAGAAAGAGCCAATATCTTTCCACTGCTCTTGTTTCCCTTGGAGTGTCTGGAACGGGCAGGTTTCCATCTCTCCATAACTGAAAAGAAAAGGAGGTCTTAAAAAAAAAAAAAAAAAAAAAAAGTTGCCAGCTCGTCTTGTCTGTGTCCCTTCAGAACACTGTCCCCCGGACTGCTGTTCGCATAGGTGCTCCTCTTCCCACTTTAACTAACATCCCCTTTCGGTTCGTGGGCATTTCTCATTTCAGGTACAGAAAAACTTTTCCCTTCGGGGTAGCTTCGGTTCTTGGAACCTGTCTCAGCCCGTCTACCTTTTGCTGTTTTTAACGACCTTCTGGTGATCCATGCCACGTTTTGCACAAAAAAACAAAAAAACCCCAAAAAAACCCAAAAAACAAAATAAAACAAAAAAAAAAAAAAAAAAAACCACCGGGGGGTACAAATGCTCTGTGCTGACCAAATCCACTTAGAGTGATTAATAATCATAATGACGTGCCTTTTTGTTTTGTTAGTGAAGCTTAAGTGCATAGAAAAAAAAAAGAAAGAAAAAGCACCGCACTGCCTTAAAAGAATCTAGATCATCATCATACCGAGGAAAGTGAAATACCAGAAGCAGAAAATAACTTCACCGTTCACATAACCAAACCCTAGTCCCTAGTCATTTCATTTAGCTCGCTTCTCTCCCCCACCACTTGATGCTCTATATACTTGCTGCCTTGTTTCTCAAAAGCACATAGCTGTTGCTTAAATAGATAATTCAGCCATCTTGGTAACTTTATCCTAGAGTTTCTAATTGCATTTTCCCCTTATTTATTTTTAGTTTAGCAAGTTGTAGCTTTGGGGCTTGCTCTGTCATGCATGGGATAGTCCTAGGATGCCCGCCAAGGTATCTGAGCCCCACGCTCTGTGCAGCTGCCTCCCTTTCTTCCTTTAGTCTTAAATGACAACATCAGGTACAGGACATCCTGGCAGTCAGAGCCATTTTATTATTGTAATTATGGCATCATCCTTAATAGCCATGATAAATACACTCCACCCTTGTTACCCTGGGGAAGAAATACTTTATTTTTTAAAAACCCCCGCATATTTGGAGCCAAGTGGGTATGAGCAGAGCATTTCAGTATAATTCATAGCCATAGGAAGAACACAGAAGTCATGCTTGTTTTCATTGTTGATGTACTGTATTATTTTGCTGGTGGTTTTGGTAGAAGTCAGCACTTCCTTTTGAGATCTTTTAGATCATACCCAGGGCAGAGGAGCACCTATGGGCAAAGGTTAGGAAGACCTCTAGCAGTGCCTTGGTTTGGGGAGTTGGCCCTGTAGCAGAGAGTCTCTGAGAATTGTAAAGTGCATCTGTCCTGAGCACATCTGTCCTCCTTGCTTCAGCAGACTGCAGAGAACCAATAGTCCAAAATGTAGCTGCATACTTCCCAGAAAATTAAAACATCTGTGGTGTGTGACTTGGATGGTATTGGCAAAAGAGGATCTATTTTTAAAACATTGTCAGGGGCCAGGTTTGGTCTGAAGTATCGATAGAGGCTTTGGAAGAGCGGAGGAGATTGCAGGTATCTACCAACAGAGTGCATCAGACGTTTGGGATCCGAGGGCCAGCTCGCAGCACATCCCGCACTACTGTGCGAGACTGTCGCTAACATCAGAGTAAGTAGGTTAACTGTTTTTCCACTGCTCTCTAGTTATGCTGGATGGAGCGAACCTTTCCAAAAAAGACAGGAAGAAATCACTCCACCATATTTTAAAGGAAGAAATTGAAGGTGCAGCTCTGGCGGCCGCAGGCACATTCTCCTAGGCTTTTCAGAGTGGATTTTTTTAACTCTACAGTGTCTGCTGTGTTGGAGAGTGGTAGGAGGGAGAAGGGGATCAGTGTGAATGCACTGGAGGTCAAAAGCTGCTGGAAGGCAGGCATGGGAAAGATCAGTGGTTCAGTTTTTACCACAAGTTGTTAATGTTCAGAAACTGACTACAACCCAAATATTACAAATATGCTCTAATTATACTCATAGTCAGCAATGTATCACTACAGATCACTGATAGGTCTTCGTGGAGCATTTTGTAAAGTTCAGACTAAATATTTTTAGCAATGAGAAGATTTAAAAGGAAAACTATAAGAGATACTGTATATACCCTAAAGCATATTTTGTCTTAAATATTATCCTTGGCCAACTGTACTGTATAAATACAGTAAATATGAATAGAACTGGCAAGATGCCAATCTTCTGGGATGAATTTTAGTCAAGAAGGTATTTATGGGATATAAATAATACTGTGTCAACATTTAAAGAAGGGATCTGATTAGTTTTGAAATTATTCATATTAATCTTTTCACATGCTGTTAATTTAAGGCTCAAACTAAAGTTGTGCTAAGGTTTACTGAGAGTTCGCACTGAGGAATTAAGGGGGCATCTGGCTTGAGAGTCCACTTGAGGTTAAGGACACATCAGGATATAGGTGGAAATTCAGTGAGTCAGGGACTGTGTGACCCAAAAGCAATAGATGCGAAAGAAGTGGCAGAAAAAATCCTACAAAGACATTTGGAAGAAACAGAAAGCTTTTGTCTGTCAAGCATGCCTTGTGCTCAGGACAGTATGTGTCTGTGTGAGTCTGAATCTCTCCTAAGTCCAGAATTTGAGGTTTTTCAGAGGAGTTTAAAGAGGAAGGCTGGTTATGGTATTCTCTGAGCATGACATCACAGAGTTCTTGGGAGTTTTGTGCCTAGGCAAAGTTACCTGAGTAAATGCTTAGAACTGGTTACTGTGAATGCTGAACCACACTAGAAGCTTATTACTTACCAGTTGTTCGCTGAATATCTAGGGCCTGATACTTAAACTAGGTGATAATGCCATTGCACTGAGAGTAAACAGAAATTAAATGCCAACGCAATTAAGGATTGTGAATTGTAATGCTAATGGACAACAGGCATACTTGAGAAAAACAGGCAACACTTGTATTTGGAGGCAAAGGCCCATTCTATCATCTTCATTCAAAGCAATTTTTACTATAGTCAGTGAACTGGTTTGCAGTGATAGCTTAAGGCCAATGCAGGTAAATTCTTAAGTTTTCTGCAGTCTTGAGAATAAGTTTATAAATACTCATTAGCATAAGAAAACACAGTTCTTCTGGGTTTGGGCTTGTTTTTTCATGAGTTTGAAGCTACCTTAGTGTGAAGGAGCCTCTATGGGTTTCATCCTGCCCTGGTGGTTAGGATTAGTCTTCTCAGGAGCTCTGTCCCATGAATATTGCTTTACATAGGCCATTCTTCTGCTGAATATTTGCCCCATGAAAGGCAACATTATAAGCTGGCAGGGCACAATGACATGCTTCTACTTTATCAACAAGGACTCAATTTACCAGCAATTACACGTATGTGGGTTCCTTGTCTTCAGGGCACCAGAACAGCTCCTGCAGACGGCTCCAGCACTGAATGCATCATTACCACAATGTTAACAGCTCACCTGTGTTTGCATTTAGCACAACACAGAGTCTAACCTGACAGATTTTCCCGTGTTACTGATTATATGGAAACAGACTCAGAAGGAACAACTTATTTTAAAACTTTGTAGCTATGCTGAACCTATGGTTGTGCTCTGGAGCACCTCTTGGAGGAGGAGGTGTTTGCCAGGCATACTCTCTGCATTACAGACAGCACCTGAAGCAATGTGAAGGCTTTCAAGGAGGGATGTGGGTGGAACAGTTCCTTATTCCATAAGGAATGACACTTAATGCAGTCTTCCTAGGTGGAAAACCCCAGGAAATTGCAAATGGCTTTAGAAAGGCACAGGATAATTTTCTAGACAGTAGTCCTCTACATACTGAGAGGGATAATAAAATAACATGCTCTGGTGCACTAATTAAGGGCAGCACCACATGTGCTTCCTGCCTGGCTTCTGAATGACGAGCCACTTTTACTGTAAGCAGGGTGCCAAGCTGGGAAGCAGGGGGAAGGTCCAAGAGGCAGTCTGGAATGATACATGGTCCTTGAGTTCCTTCCAGAGGATGAAGCCTACAGAAAAGCTAAACACCCATGACACCCCTCTTTAATATTGCATGGTCAGATGAGCTACGAGACAGGGCTATACTCCTAAGTCCTTTCCATAACCCTCCTGGAATTTCTCTCTTGTGTCTGTTTGAAAGAGGCACTTTTCACTATAGTTTGGTGAGTGAAAAGATTTGACAGAATCGTGGAATCATTTAGTTTGTAAAAGACTTTGTATGTCATCTGAGTACAAGTGTTAACCTATCACTGTGAAGTTCACCACCAAGCCTTGTCCCTATGTGCCACAGCTATACTTTTAAATACCTCCAGGAATGGTGACTCAACCACCTTCTGGGCAGCCTGTTCCCATGCTTAAAAGCCCTTCTGGTGAATATGCAGCAGTGCCCCTGCTGGTCCCCACCCTCCAGCCATTGACAGCATGAATGTTTTATAGTCCCAGAGACCTTTCTGGAAATACGCCCTTGTCTTCTTCTCATGGCTGGAGACATGCAGGGAGTGCCCAGAACTTATTCTGCTCTTGCTGTCTGTACTTGCAGGACTAGTGTGGGTAGGTGATTGAGTGAGGAAAGCAGAGCATCATCTTCATTAGATACTGGTTTTAGCCTTGCTCCTCTTGGGTACTCTGCATGAGAACTGTAGTGGCCATCAGGATGGCTGTGCTACTTTGAAGTTACTACTTCCATCATTTTGCTGTCAGCTTCAGATTCCTGTCTGCACCAGCACTGAGGAAAATGATGAATGTGAGAACTGGCTGTCATTCTCAGTGAGCTTCTACAGCACAGCCCTGAAATGCGCACGGAGCTTCACACACATGAACAGGCTCATTAGCATTAAGGCTCTGTGTATGCCTAATTAGCTTCCTGAGCTGGGGCCCAGTTTATGGTGCACTTGCAGGGATGAACAAAGCCAGACAGTTCAAATCCCTCTCATTGTGTTGAAATCTGCCATTGGGGCATGGGAGCCCTGTGAGAAGGAAATGCTTTACAGCATGTTTTAGAGGGGAAAGAAGAAACTCTTCAGTGATCCTGAAGAAGGCTGGCCCTGTTGGGCAGCTGCTTCCTTTGCCTTTGCACTGATGTGCTAGACTGCTCCTGTATTACGGATAAAGAGAGGAACCCCAGGGTATGGTGACAAAACGAGTCATGAGTGAAGATACACAAACGTTTTTGTTCCTGTTGCGAAACCACATGCAGCAGGTTTTCAAGCAGGCAGCTTTTAGCTTGAGGATGATTCGCTCCCCAGGTATTATTTAATGTAATAATGTGTTACGGATGTTTCTGCTGGTTTGTTTAGATTAAAAGGATTGGCTTGGTGGTTTGTTTAGGGAGAGCTTGCACCCTGCCTTCCACCACAGGCTCTTGCTTGCTTCCCCTTCATTCTGCGCTGTGGATAGTCAGTGCCTAGCTCCAGCATCACTCTCAGTTGGCTTCCTGTAGTAGTCAATCTGAAGCAGCAATGTTTCTTCTTAAAACATCTCCCCCGTGCTTGTCCTTGCTGTCTGTGCCGTGTTAAGTGATTGCAGCTGGGCACCCGACTGCACAAAACATACAGCTGCAAGGTATAGAGGAGAAACTGTAAGATTTGTCTGTAACAAGACAATAAAATGTTGGGGGAAAAAAGCCTTAGTGTCAAGTGTTCTGTTTTATCTCCTTCCAGTGTGACCAGTGGTGTTTGGATTTATGAATTACTCATGAGGCTGTTCACTGCTGTGGTTTTCTTAGCTTGAATGGCACAGGACTGGCTTTGCAGAAATGAAGTGCTAGACCTGGCTTTGTTAGACCTGTCTGGTCTGAACAGTTTTTTACATGTTTTTGGTGCTATGCAAGTTGGTCCACAGTAGAGAAGTTGCTTCTTTGGATAAAAGAGCATTCTTTCAAACAACCAGGTTTTCCAAAGGGAACATGGCAGTTCATGCCACTGGGAAAGCTTCTGGCTCCTTGTGTTGGAGACTCTGTTGGATGAGTTAAGGCAGCTGTGCAGAGAGACTTCTCGCTCACTGTGAACACATAGGCTCTGCTGAAATTCATCCTGTGTTGTTTGGGCTCTCTGGCATCCATGTTTGGTTTCAGGAGATGCTGAACCTCACAGGCACCCCTGCAGCAGATTTGTGGCATAGAGTGTGGAGAGGCTCTTCAGAACATCTCTTCCTTGTTCAGGTTTTAATTTGGACAGTGACTTGAGAAGTGCTTCTCATTTCAGGTGTGATGCTCGTTGACGTGTTCAGGCTCTTCACTGTAGAGCTGAGCTTTTCCCCTCTGAATGGGGAGGGAGCCTCTTTTTGTTATTATATAATACTTAGTACAGCGTGGTGCTGACTTCAGGTTATTAAAAATAACTGTATAAATGATAAAACATAAGTTGACCTTATAGACGACCCTGCTTTGAGCTGGAGGTTGGACTTCCAACATGAATTAACTTGTAATTCTTGTAATACTACATTTTCATACAAGAAAAACAAAGAATTGTATTTCAGCTTCCACAGGGTGGTCTTCATTCAAGTGTCACCACGTTTCTAAAGATATGCTGTTTTCTGCCAGTCTTGGATTTGTCCCTCTGCTGTAGCTTTCTTGCATCAAAATGTTCCTGTTCTTCTCTCCCTCTGCACACACTCTTATTTTGTTTTTCTTGCTTGAATGTTGCTTTTCAAATAAGCATGGTAAGTTGCATAAAAATAGACTACTGTATTGGACTTCAGCAAAAGCTGTGGCATAGTTTTAGGCAAACTGAGGAGGAACGGGGAAGGAAAATGTTGTGATACTGACCTTTCACTTTGCTTGTTTGGCTCCTTCCCATCGTATCTAACCCACACTTCACTGACAAATACCGCATCTGTCTTGACAGGCGAGTTCACAAATAACCATTCATTCATAACTTGGAGCTGCTGTAAGACTCCTTATGGATTGCTTAATCTGACAGTTGTGCATTTGAGCAGAGACTTTGAAGCAGAGACTTTGCAGAATGCCCGTGAGTTCAGTCTGACTTTGTGAGAGCTCAGAGGGAGGTCTCGTGTGAAAGGGGTGCGTTGCATGTGTGCATGCGTGCACACGCGCGCATGCATACATTTTACAGTGTTAAAACATTTGTTGTTGCCAAAGCCCAAATTAGAATGTTCTGGGAAAGATAATTTAATTTTTAGCTTCTGGATTCATTTCAGTGATGGCAATTTCAACACTTCCTGGGGAGAGTCTATCGGTGGTTATGTGCATCAAATACAGCAGTAAATCTGTCATTCTTTCCATTTCAGTTTTTCAGGCTTACAACTTCGTTATTTTTCCCTGTTTGGCTGGTGTTAGTATCCAGTGTTTTCCCTGGCTTCATCTCTTCTAAACCCCTGCTTTGAATTTTAAGAGGCAAGCTAAGCCTGTTGAAGTTCCTTCTCTTACTTGTTTTTGTTTACTTACAGCATTTGCAATTCAGCAGCTAGCTCAGCTGAAATAGTGATGGTAATATATCTTTACCATAGTGATGATTGAAAGATAGAAATCAAAACATGTTGGTTTTCATTCCTTGAGGTGGAAAAAAAAAAACAATCCACAAAATCCCCCAACCCTGTGGGTGAACTTTGTAATCACAAGGCTGAAAAACTAATAGGTGTAAACAGCGCTGACTCTTTTGAAGTGGTCAGAAAGCACCTCACAATTACTTACTTGATGAAGGCTTCTGCAAAATAATTCCTGTTAATCCTGAGCCCACAGTTGTGTTTACAGCTGATCTCCAGTATCCCAGATTGAGGGAGCAGTCCTTATTTGTGTGGGCATTGTCCAATATGTATAAAATTACTTCGTTTGGGCTTTGGGCAAACAGTCATAAAGATCTCTAGGGCTGCCAAGATGTACACTTGAAAGAACACCTGCAAAACTTTACATCTTCCAAACAGCATGTAAAAACAATGCTGCAAATTCAGCCTCTTCTGATGCAGCAGTGAGTTGAAACAATGGCACAAGTGGTGATCAGAGCCTGGTGTTCACCAGAGCCTTGGGCAGGCTGCTGCTCCTGGTCCCATCTCAGCTTGGTCTCATGGGTGGCCCAGACTAGCAAAGCTGAGAGACATCTCTGCTCTCCCTGACTATGGAGGGGCAGCCCTGCCCTTTGCATCATAGTTCCTGGCCTTTGCTTTGAGGCTTTGGTGCAGGAATTGATCCAGCTGACTGGAGAATAGTTAAGCAGAGCAATTAATGAATGCCTAGTAAGCAAAATTTATGAATGCCAAAGTTCAGGTCCACTGGCAGTTCATTTCTGCCTTCAAATGCCTGCAGGGGATATTAGGGATATTTGCCTTCAGGGAAGTATAAATGATATATTGTACTCTCCAACATGATAGGACATTGTAAACAGTCTGGAGATGTGTTGGATCTATGCAGATCATTGATGTTCTCATTCTCGCCCGATCTCCAAGAGATCCAACCCAATTTTCTTGGCTGTTGCAGTTGGCTCTGGGCCTCCCTGGCAGAGCAAGGGCTTGTATGTCTTGTGCCAATCACTGCTTTATGCTCAGATTTTTCTTGATGCACGCTTTGGAAGTGAAGTAGCCACATTTCAACACTGAGGTTTGCTGAAAGATGTCTGTAGGTTTTGCTTGTCATGCTTGTTGCGTGTTTATCCAGCCCACGATGGCAGGGTATTGCAGCAGACACACATCTCTAGGTCTGTGAGGGGGGAACAAGTTCCAGCTTTCTTGAAAATCAATCTGCTGTTCTGATCTGGTGGTGTGATAGGAACTGAGAGGCTCCCTGCCAGGATATACAGTGTGCAAAGCAAGGGAGCTAAGTGAGCAGCTTTGGCCCAATTTGGATGGGCTCGGAACAGATTGCTGGGGGCCTGACCTTTCTCTCCCTCTTTGAATCTGGATTCCCCCGTTCCAGCTTGCATTTCTCCCTGATGCTAGGAGCCATGTATTTGGAAGTTTAGCATTTCCCTTGCTAATCATGGAAGAAAAGAGCCCCAAAAGAATCTAGTAAAAGAGATATCTATGAAGGTGGCCATAGTCTGAGTTACAGCAATATCATGTGTCTGAAGGAACTTGTCTCCTTCCAAACTGCAGTCCCATTATTTATCACACTGTATTGGGAAACCTAATTTTCTCTGGCTGGAAGTGTATTTGTTGAGGTGGAGTCTGGAAAGGAATCTGCCTCGTGCACACTTGCCACCACTGGGCCAACTATACATGGTACAGCCAAACCTTTCAATTTCTCTGCCATTTGAGAGTATGTTCCCCAGATTAAGGGCCCTGGTCCAAAGCCTGCTAGACGTCTTTCCACTGGCTGCAGAAGTCTTTTATCAGGTATTAAGTGTCATTCCTTTGTTTCAGGGAGTGGCCACGTCTCCAATATATATTGGGGTGTGTTCCTGTAATATGGTGCTTTCCCCTTTATTGAGCTTCCACTGGAGACATTCTTCTGCATAAGGCCCTGAAAAACAAAGACCACATTTGAAAATAAACACCTTAGTTAGCCTTATTGATGGGCTACATTTGTTGGCAGGTGTCATCTGGGATCAGCATATGGTGGCAATATGGCAAGAACTGCAGAATGCAGAGGAGAAGGAATGAGTTAAAGTCCTGCACTTCTTAGGTATTCCACATCTTCCCTGGTCTAAAATAAATGACCATCTGACTGCAAAGGTCTTGGCAAATAAACGTGCCATAATATATCTTTATCATCCTCCCTACAGTGAATTTTTGTCTAGAAGTTCATCACTCCACATCCAGAGGCTTCTTAGAAACGTGCAAAATCAGACCTCAGCGCCCGGACCAGGGAAGAATCTAAAGGCTTTGACTAAGAATATGGCAAATCTCTGTGCAGTGGACTGTAGAGAAAGGTGAGGGCTAAGCCAACAAGATATTTTTATGTTATCAATAAAATCTTAGAAGTCAGTTCTGCATGGAGCGGGAGCCAGCAGGACCATTTCTAAAAGTCAGTTTGCTACATGATATATTCTGAGTTTACAAGCTGGGAGGCCAAGAAGTTTGGGAACGAGAGCTGTGCTTACAGCATGAAGGTGCATGAAGGTGAAGCCTCTCTGACTTGATGTGTCTCTAAGCTCACAAAATAATGAGTTAACTTCTGAGATACATTTTTTTGCATGGATGAAGAGCTGGAGCAATTTAATTTGAGTCAGTGAAGTCACTCCATATTTTTTCCTGTGATGTTGAAACAGGATTCTGTGCAGCGATTGTTTAGGCAAGAGGAACAGTCATTGTGGCCAGGGCTTTAAGCAACACCGAAAGGAGTGGTTTCTTTGTAGCCTTTGAGAATACCAGCCTTTTGTTCAGATGAAGACTGAGGCAGTTAAATCTGCTTTGCTGATGTCCTGAATGCTGTTTTGTATCATGTTTGTACTACTACTGTACACTTCTCAAAGCCTGAGAGGACTCAACATCCAGCATAGGTTGTTGGCGGTTTGTGTGTTTCCTCTTTTGCAAAAAAGCAAAGCAAAAAGCAAGTGTTTTGGTTCTTGTTTAATATAAGGCAATATTTTAATGTCACAGGATATAAAGTGCCTTAATTTAAGTACAGCCAGACCTGCAGACAGCTTTCTAATTGAGCCTGTATGTTGCCTGGCAACTGAAGGAGATGCTCATCTCAGCAAGAATGAGATGTTTTTCTCAGGGTGTAATGTTTTCAGGTCTCATCACACTCATTGCTAATCAACAGTTGGTATCATACTTTAGAAAGGATGAGAATGATATTGTTCTAGGGAGCTTTGAGTTACGATAGAATGGACAGGTTAAAAAAGCTGGAGGCCCTCATTATGGTCTTCTGATCTCTCTACCTGCATATTCCAGGCCAATAAGTTTTGAATTAATTCATTTTTGAAAGAGAGTTCACAGCACACTTGGTAAATTATTCTAGTGATTAATTACAGGGACTAAAAATTGATGTCTTTGTGGTTTACGTTGTTTAGCTTCAAGTTCTAGCATTTGAATCTGGTTTAAACCTTCACTTGCTATTTTGAAGACCCATTGTCAGATCTGTGGGCTCTCTGTAGGTACCCACGGAAAATTGAAGTTTTGGAGAGGGGAACAGATCTGGCTGAGAGTAAGCTGGAGTGGCTGCTGGAGGACCCTGCAATAAGCAGCCAGGAGCTTGGCACGGGCTGCTTTATCCGATTTCAGGTGTCTTTCAGATCTGTAGACTGTGATCAAGCCACATCTCTTTAAAGTTAAGTGTGCTGTTTGTAATCCTTGAGATACTTCTAGCTTTTTCAGGCTAGAAGTTACATTATCAAGTTACATGCGTGTTGCAAATTCCTTTAATTCTATACTACACAGTTCATGCAGCTAATTTTAGCAGTAACTTTGCCAGGAGCTCTATAAGAAGAAGTTAAAATTCATGCTTGGGTAATTATCCACCAGGGTCTCTCCCAGGTTCTTTTCAGAGGTGCTGACTATCAGATGGATTCTCCTACTTTGTAAGTATGGTCCAGTTTCTCTGTCCTACAGCTGTATTCCCATACTGAAAAACATGGACATCTTGATAATTCAGGATTCAAGTCACTCTATTTTTAGTGCATCTTCTTCATTATTTAACACATCTATATCATTGTTGAATCTGCAGTTGGTTAGTAATGGTTTGGTTTCCTTCCTGATGATGGATAAAAATATTAGATTGTAGAGTACAGTAAAATGAGACCTTTGTAGATGCTTTCCTCTCAATAATGGTTTGCTGTCTACCATTGTATTTGAAGTCTCGTAAAAACACAAGGCTTTGATTAATTTACTGCCTGGTCCTGTTTGTGTCCTGTTGTTCCTGTTTCCAACAAAGCCATTATGTAGCACCAGCTTAAATGTGTTGCAGCTGCCCAAGTACATTATATTAAAACAGTTGTCTTACCTACCCGTGTCACTCACTGTTGCAGCTTGAATGTCTGCTAGTAAAGTCCAGGGCAAAGAACAAAAAGGGCCTTTGCATAATACCCACCAATGTTTAATTCAGCCACACGTGAGATGTTCAGGTCCCAGACACCCACACACCCAGAGGGTCCTGCTCTCTACTCAGGGGCCCCCAGGGCTGACCTTGGTCTCTGGGCCGTACAAAGGTGAAGCCCAAGCAGGGAAAAGAGAGGCAGTGGCTCTGGAACACCTCTGCATTCAGGCATAGGAACAGAGGAAGGAGCCAGTGGGGTGTAACTTAGGAGAAGCCCCTCCAGGGCTCCCACAACTCACTAAGGTACAGACCAGTGGGGTCTCTTTGCCTGAGCTGCTATGGGTTATACTCCTTTAGTTCCTCTGAGCTTGTTCTCATTCCCACACTTCACATACTTTTTCTGGGATCAGTATAAGGCTGACTGTGTAAGTGCAGTATCACGGATTACCTGTTTAGGATTATGTATGAACAATTATGTTCTGACTCTAAGGTAGTTTTTGGTGTTTAGGATTTATTGAAAGCTAGTTTTAATAATTTCCATTCTTCCCTGGACAGCTCTTTAAAAGCCCTTATGCAAGTTATCTAGTCTTACTTGTTTTACAGTGTCATTTTAAGACCTTCTAAGTTGCTGCTGAAGTTAAAAAAAAAATCTGTTCATCTTATATTTGCCTAGCTTTTGTATCTACAGAAGTGTATGTCATATTTCTGTACTTCTACTTCAACAGTTTTTATGTAATGGAGGAATATCACTGTTAAGCTTCCTTAGTACTAAAGTAAATTTCATGTCTTGAGTTTCTCAGCCATGGAGCTGGTTTTCCCATTTGTTTTTTCTTGTCATGCAGTAATTTGCAGTTCTTGTTTTCTGATGTTGTAACTGCAGTTATCTGCACTTCTTGTTTTCTGATGTTATAGTAGTTCTCAGCAGCTATTAGTTTTAGTTTTAGGTTTTTTGGTAATACATAGTTGCATTTTTTAATTTTATCTTCTTAGGGTGGCATTCTTATGGTTTCATTATGGTTCACAGACAGTTTTCTAGCCTGAGTGGTCTTTGTTGATTGTGTATCATTTCTACTTGTCCAGCAAGCTAAGTGACAGTCCATTTCCTGTCCTGCTTTCTCTGTAAACACTTCTGTCCGCTTGGTTCAGTTCATCATTGTATTATCTTTGTATGACTGTCTCCTTCATAATACTAAACCCATATGTTCAGTTCTTCCAAAATCAGGGACTTCGTGATTTTGTGCAGAACACGAGAACACTGTCTTCTACTTGAGCTTTGAATCTTGTCTGTCAAGCACCTTGCTTCATCTTAGAAATAAATCAGTACTTATGTCTGGCTCTTTGAAGTTGTTTAGTTGTTGAAGCGCCAGCAATCTAAAATCAGGGTTCTGTAGAGACCAGCTCATCAGAAGGTCACCGGATTTCCTCAGGAGCCAGGTGTAAAGATGTCATGTGGCAGAGTTTGGTGGCACGAGGAGAGGTGCCACCCACTGCTCCAGACTGCAGGGTGGGTGGGGATGGGTTATCTGGGGCTCGTACCATTGGCAGCTCTTCCTCTGAGAAGCAAGGGGCCAGACACTCCAGCTGTGAGGTTAGTTCTCTTGCCAGAAACCATAATTTTGGAAGGCAAATAATATTTTTGGGTTTCTTTTCCATGTTCAATAGCACAAGACATGGAAGACCTCCAAGTCACTGACTCAGTTGGTGACTCCATGTGCAAAGTAGTTAGTGGATGTGTTCTTCCTACCCCACCCAGAGGTTTGAGCCCTTAACCTATAAAGAAATTTCACTTGTACTAAAAATAGTGTAGAGGGCATAATAGATCATAAGTCATCCTAGTAATTGCTGCTTAGTAAAAGGACCTTGGCATTTGCTCCTTATCTGTATTTAAATAATAGGAGTTGATATGCTTATTAGTACTAAATTGGAGCTAACTCTAGCAAGTATCTTCATGGAGCAATCTGGGTTGTTTCTTTTTTTACAAGTTACTGTGTCAAAGAGTGACCAGTTCCTCTGCATTAATCCTCTCTTGAGTTAGCCATGATTCCATGGTAGGAGGATTTGTGGCTAGCTGAACAAGAAGCTCTGCAGATGAGTTTCTCCAGGTTTTGTTGTAGTATTCTGTCCTGTCTGTGCTACAACTTCTAATCCTTCCAGGTCCATCTCTATAGCTGTTTCTGAGCTTCGTGAGCAGACACATTTCCCATGGGGTAAATGACACATTCTAGGGATCTTCAGAAGTGGCCCGGGAGCTTCCTGGGCCAGCTGCAGTGAAGAAGCAGAGGAAGGCATTGAAAGCTGAGCACCTTTGCATGGGCAGACAGGTGTGTGTTCCCTGCTTGCAGGCAGCCAGTGGCACTTCTAGTGGCTGCAGAGATTTCCTGAGAGAGGCTTAAAATCTCAGTGCTTTTCTGTTCCTGATTTGCACTGCAGAAGGGTGTAAATCGTTTTAATTGTAATTGCTGTTACAAAGCAGGAAGGATTGAACAATTTTAATGTGGTTTAAAACTTTCACTTCCCTCTGTCTCTAGCATTCATCTGTTGTCTGCTGTCTTTATCTTAATCATTTAAAGATGTGTTGCCTGTGCTTTGAGTCTGTGAATCTTGACTTCTCTGCAATGAAAAAAAACCCCAATGTAGTTTTCCTTTGCTTTTCCTTCTTCCTGATGCTTTTACTTCTTGTAAGTAAAAATAATTTTTTTTTTTTTTTTTTTTCTCCACAGAGTAAAAGGGTTGGACAATCCAATCTGCTTTTCTTGAAAATAACTTGTTTTCATTTCCTCCTGCAGCCAGGGAATAGTTTGGAAAGGCTGTTCCCTGGACCCTTGGCCGAGCAGGAGAAGACAGCCAGCTGTGCTGCTTGCCAGGGGAACAGGAGCGCTTCCTGGCAGAGGTGGGGCGAGAGGAATGGAGCCTGTGCCGTGGGACTTCCTTTCATCTCCTCCACTCTCTGCAAGGCACTCCTGAAATTTCCTGACCACTCTTAAATCTTCCAGTTAGAATAGCTAACTAGTGAGGCCCACTTGTATAGAAAAAAAAGTTATAAAGGGAGAAAATGCAGCTTGCTCTTAGAAACAGCAATAGATTAAAAATACTAATAAGGGAAGATGGGTGCTCTCACTTGTCTGGTCACCATCTCTGTTCACCTGGTGTGAGCGTCCTTTTTGTATAATCATCCACATACATTTCTTCTGTTAAAAACAAGTATGGTTTATCCTGTTCCATTTTATTTAGCATAGGTAGGTTTGGACGTGCTGGAATGTTCTGATTCCTTTTTTTTTTCTTTTCCAAATTTCTTGGTATGTTTGGATTTGTGGGTTTGCTTTTGGGGGCACTGAGTGTTGCAGAGTACCACAGCCCTGTTGCTGAGGTGAAGTCTTGTGCAGGAGAAATGCATTGCATTCTGGCTTTGGACTCCTGCAGACAAGTTGCTGTCAGCAACACTGCAAATGCTTTACTTCTTAGAGTGTTGTCTGAAGTGAAATGTTGCAGGTTTCCTGATAAAATCTAATTAAACTTAATTCCTTGGTCTTCATTGCTGGGGCCTTTATCAGAAATACACAAGCAAGAAGGCTTCTTTTTTAAGCCTCTGGGAAAAAGTTTGGAAGTATCTATCCCCTTTTATGGTTTCATCACAGACATGTTTCAGAAGAGGTCCCAGTGTGAAAATGACTCCCATGGAGAAGCCTTTCTTTTATTTGCCTCCAAGACTGACTTGCCTAAATCTGTAACCATTTGCTTGCCTTCTTCCTAAGGCACTTCAGTGCTACCTGGAGATGCCATGGACTCTCATGCCACCTTTTTAAGTGATACATTCCTCTATATCTGTACTAGTTCAGCTTTTACCATGAACCTTAAATGAAGTCAGCAAACAGTGAGAGATTAGTGGTTTTGCTTGAAGTCACAACTGACCTACCAGTGGTGACAAAGCTCCTCACCTGAGGAGTTGATTCTGCACTTGCACCAAAAGTGATGCGAAATCTTTAAGCTGTACGAAACCTCAGTGTCATGGGGAAACTTTGCTCATGCTCCCATGTGTTTTCAAAGGTGGAAGAAACAATTTGTTTGAGGCTTCTTTTTTGTCTGCTTTTGTGAATGTCTGGTTATGGTGAGGTGAGCTTTACAACTTCTAGTTTGGATTGTTGCAGTTCATGATCCTGCAGTTGCACGCAGAAGCTGCTGATGGCTGACTTGGCAAAAAGCAGCCAGTGCCACCAAGAGCAAATACATCTCGTGTGCTGTGCAAATGGCATTTGCTCCACCAAAATCTTTCTGTTTAAAATTTGTGTCCCTGACTGGAATTTGGAAACCCCATGACAGTTTGGGATACTTCTGCCTTAGAGATTTTGTTACAAATACTAAAATACCATCTTACTTTTAGCATTATGAAGCAGTATTTGGGTATTGACAACTAAGCAGGTGGGCATGAGCACTCTTAGTTCTAGGGCATTGGCAGATGCTGTATGTTGCTTGTAACCTTTTCATTGCTTTTGACAAGGAGCTTTAAACTTTTATTGATGCCACCAAAGCGAAGAAATCTATGTGAAAGCAGTCTTGTTCTTCTGTGCTGGAAAAAGTGAAAAATAGAGAAAGAAGTTCACTATGGATGTTACTTATTTTTTCCCTTTGGTGTTATTGAGAGGTGCTAAGTAAAACATCTATGGGTAGTAAGGGTGCGGCTGGGGAGGCTGTAACTGCCCATGTTTAATGAGTCAGGGCTCTCCATAGCTCCTGTAACAGCGATCCTTTTCTTTGCTCCCATTCTGGTCCTTCTAGTGCATCAGCCAACTTTCACCCCATATTGCAGCTGCTGACAGAGAGGTTTTCTGATGTGTGGAGCCAAGGGCCAGCCACAATTTGTCCATGTATTTACAGGGATCATTTCACTCCTCTAGAAGCGCAGCCAAGTATTTCTTGATAGAAACATGCTGCATCCATCTAATAACACTATCCAACTGAGGCAAAGTGGAGAATGCTGTAATACTTGTAGTACAGTAGTTCCTGAAGTCCCAGTGAGAGATCAGGGCCCTGGTGCGTGAGGCACTGTTGATCTGACGGTGCTTTTCCCAGCTGTACAGACCTTCCCATTTAAGCTGACAAGTCAGATAATGATGCTCTGTAGTATTATCAATTACGCCGCAAAAGGCACGCGTGCTTAAAAACAGAGATTTTCATGTGATCTTAAATATTTCTTCATGTGAGAGTGTTCATCATCTCATCCAGATTGCTTATCTAGGAAGTGACTGCACATGAGAAATGGAGAGACTTCATGTGTTCATTCACTGCTACTGGTCTTTTTTTTTTTTGGTTTGATGTTGGTTTTTTTTTTCAGAGCCAGACATTAATCTTGGCCTTACAGCCCCAATAACTATTATTTCTCATCAGCAGCATGGTGAGTCTGAAAAGAGAAATTAGAGTCATGAGGATATTTTCCCAGAAGATTACAGCAGTTATAATGGAGGTCAAACTCTTGGCTTCAGCTATTGGACTGTTTCACTTTAAACTTGAAATGCATATCAATGAAAGGAGCAAGTTCAAAGTTTAGCATGAAATAATGCCAAAGACTAAGAAGAAAAAAAAGCATATCATAGTAATTTTACAAAAATTCTCCATCACTCTTCACACTGAATATAACTTTTCAAGCAATATAACAAGGAATTGCAAGATAATGAATCACCAGTGGAGGAAAGTGTCATGCAGCATAGCGTCCTAGTTTGGGGAATTCACAATCAGGGAATAGAGTATCAGTTATAATTATTTACTGTGTGGTTTTAAGCACAAACTTGGTTTTAATACCAGAGAGAATTTACTCATTATACTTGCATTATTATACATGTCAAGTATCGTGGTATAAATTCCTCTAACACAAGGCTTATCTCTTTAACTTAAGGAGCTGCTATGATTTATTGGTTAGTTCCAGGATAATTGCAGCAGGCTTCCAAAGTGCATTACCAAGGAAACAGAATACTTCGAAGAAACATTGTTAAACTTTTAAGTTAGTTGGTCTCTATGTGTGTAATTGGTATCCTGTAAAAATCATTCCCTCGGGAAGGGTTTTAGAAGCCTGGCACTCACTCTGGATGAATTGGGAGCTTTCTGTGCATGGCCCTTGTTGTCTAATGGTTTTCATGACGCCTAGAGATAACCTTCCGTGCTGCAGCTCAGACCTACTCAGGATTTGTCCCTCATAAGCATGGAAAATGGATCATCCCCCTGCTTTCTGTGGCAGCTGTTTAGGTAGCTGGGGGCTGTTTTTATGTAACACCCTTCGTCGTCTCTTTTTGGCTGAGCAGCCCAATTTATTAGTCCATTTTTGATAGCTCAGTAGTAATCTCATTCCTCTGCAGCACCCAGGTGGGTAGAGCTTCTATTTTAACTAGGAACCACTGATAACTGCTGGCTCAGGGCAGATTCTAAGTCCTGCAGCCTGCCTACTGTCTGTTTGTGTCTAGACCCCATTTCCCTCATTTGCTAACAGGCTTGTCAGTGTCCAAACTTACTGAAGTCAAGATAAATGTCATCTGTGGTTTCTCCTCTAGTTGTAAAGTTTGTTATCCAGTCCTGAAGGCACTTCAGGTTGTTTGGACACTAATTGCTTCTGACAAGCCCATGTGAGCAATTATTCAACTCCTTGTTTTCTTCCAGGTGCTAACAAATTGTTTGTTTGAATATTTTTCCACTCCCGTTCTGTCTTTAATTTCTCACCACCCCTTCTTTCCCTCACCTCCCCTTTTATTTTATTTTATTTCTTTTAATAGATAGCATAGATTGCTCCATTCCAATTTTCTAGTGCTTGGCACTGTATTTAAAATTATCTTTTCGTAATTGTAAGAGTAGTGTGGCAGGTATTTTCAGAAGGTTAGGTAACTGTAGAAATATGTGCAGGTGTCATAGTCCCTTGCACGCAAGGCTGTGCACTAGAGCTGCATTGCTTGTATAAGAAAGGTAGAAAAAAGAAGGATTAAATGTGTGTATCAGAGAGACTGTGCATGGATCTCTGCCTCTGATCATGGTCTGTGTCTGGGGGTTTTTTGCACTGTGCTATGATCCTGGTTCATCAGCTGGTCTTTTAGTTGGTTTGTTGCCTGCTATGTACTTGGAGAAGCAAAATAAAGTTTGGGAATCCTGTTGAAGTATATTGTAAACAGCCAACTGAGTTGCTGGTTGTATGTTAAAGTCATTTTTCAAATTTGAGCAGTGTCATGATCATACCTATTTTTGTTTTCCAAACCAACCTGAGAAATGATGAGTAGTATCTGTAGTACGTGCAGTAGTGTTTTGTAGTATCTTTTACTCAAGTGCCTACAGGAGGCTGAGAAGAATAGAGCTCAGCTGTGACCCTCCCCATCTCAGAGTATTATTAATTTGATTTCTTTTTTCAGATGGAATTAGGATTTGGTGCTCTTTCAAAAAAATGGAATTAGGATTTGATGCCCTTTCAAAAAAATGGAAGCTATGAAAAGAATGGAGAAAACAACTTCTAAGCATTTTTTCTTTGGCCTCTCTTTTAAAATAACTGAATGAATTAAGAAGTAACTTTTTCTTACTCTTTTCAAGAAATCAAAATAAGGCTGTATCATCTTTCTGACTCAGTGTACAATGTTGGCTAGGTTTGCCATCCCAGACATAGAATTGATATTTACGAGAAAGATAATTTTCTGCATTCTTTGGGCTTTTGTTCTTTGGGTAGGGACTACTCAAGTTTCATGCTAGCACAGTACTCTGCCCTGGTCTCCAGGATAGTGGTATTTCATCTCTTCTAATTAATAGAGATTTTCAAGCATTTTTTTTTTTTTGTGGCCTGTATTTGATGCCATGGATTATGTTACTTTGCACATGAGTTTATCCTTTTTTACATTTCCTCTCTCCTTTTTTGCTTCAAGTCTCAGTGGCTCCCTTGCTGTATCCAGGTGCCCTTCCCTCCACCCTTGGGGTAGCCGGCAAGGAAGAAGGAGGCATTATGTATTTGCAGTGCTTTAGGCAAGTGGTGCCACAGATTAACTGGAGATGTGGTTTATCATACGTAGGTGCTGTTCACCTATTCCTTAGATTAGCACTTTCATAACATTTCCAAAATGAACTATTCAGTCTTTGTTTCCTTTCATTATACCCTGGACCCATTGGATCTCCTTGCTTAGCTCTGACTTCTCTCCATATTGACTCTGTCTTATTGGAAAGAGATGTATGGTACTGAAAGGAAATATTTTGTATGTGTGTGTGATCCCAGTTAATTTCTGTAGTAACAGACCTCACTTTTCCTTGCAGTCTGAAAGCACATTACTTTTGCTGCTGTGATTCCCTGAGAGCTTATCTGCCAGTACACCATCAACCCTTGTCTTGCCATGTCCTTTCAGTTGAATAATTTTTTAAAAAATTTTTGGCAGTGATTTTAATATTTATGATCATTTTGTGCATTCTAGTAATACTTTTGTTTATGTAAAATAACCTATTGTTGTGTAAATTTGAAAATGGCAAAAAACCGTTCTTTGTTGCTTGACGTGCCTGTCGGGTAGTTAGCTGGTGTCCCGTACTTCTCGTTTGTATCTGTGAGCCTCAGGTGCTGGTAGTACCTGTGTATCAAGAGTACAGAGCCAGGACAAAGGTGTCACCTCATTATTGATATAATTCATGTGCATTTTGAAGACAAATTCCTTCTGAAGTTTCACCTCTGAAATGTGGAGCTTTTCCTTTTGATAGAGGGTCAGTGTTAGATTGAGGAGAGCTAGAATAGTCCTGAAGCATTCTATGTTTTGTATAGATAGGTGTGATATTTCAGTGTCACCTGTTCTTTTGTATTAGGGTTGAGGACAACTCTGCCTCCAGAGTACGCAACCAGTACTTCAGACAAAACACCCAACTCATCAACAAACTCTTCCGACAGTTCCCTGTTTCACAGCTATTTTCCAGTGCTTGTTCCCTCTGAATATGATCCTTAAACTTAAGTATCATCTGTGATTTGTGTCAGTGTCATATGTCTGGAGCAGTAAAGACTTACTTCTGGAGCCCTGCTTCTGCAGGCACAGGTCAGCTGAGTAACCTGTGGAGTCCCACCAGTAGGAAATATGACTAATAATGCATGTAGAGCAGAAAATTTAAAACTTGCATGGTTTTCATGCTCCTTTGAACTAAAGTGTTTTCAAATTATTCTTTAGCTTATTCCAAGAAGCTGCTGAGGCATTCCTAGTCTGTTTTGATCCTTAAGAAATGCAGACGCTGGCCCTGTAGTTGTTATCCCTATTCATTATCGCAGTCATGGTGTTGTATGATGCAATTTGTGGAGCTCTTTCACTGAATGTGATCTCTGTCTGGAGTCTGCATTAGTTTTGGATTCTTTTGAATCATAAATGGTCAGAACATCTTTTTCTAATGTTTAGTTGGATGTCATTTTGTTAGTCTGAAACATATTCTTTTATATTTTTTGTTTCTTCGTGCGCATATAAGTGTCTGTTTGTATGCACGCCTCTTTCTGTAGAGAGTTTTGCCTTAAACATTTATGCATGCCCAAAAGAGCAGAAACTACAGTTGCTTGCCAATGTAATGCAAATTTTGGGGGATATTACCATAACAATTTAAAAGAAAATAGGTGAAACTGCAGGTGGAGGGAGAGAGTTGAAATTAATTGAGCAAAACCTGTCATTAAAATAGGAGGCAACAAGCAATCTGTTGTTGAGCTGGGGTGTAGTTCCGTTGTCCTGGTGGTACCTGCCGGAGGTGTGTGTCCCTGCCCCTGTCACTCTGGTACCTCTGGTGCCCAGCTCTCCTGCAGCACAGTTCTGTTACCATGGGGTCTCCTCTAGGGTGTGAGAAAGCTCACCAAGGACAAAGGAATCAGGAACTCCTTCGTGGTGGTGTCTGTCCAAAAGCCACCAGATGGATCTCAGGCAGGTGGTGGCACTCGGAGTGATTGATATTTGTAGTATTTCGGGGAAAAACGTTTATCTTGCCCCTTGGAAAATCCAACTGGATCAATCTGGCTGTTTTATTTGGATACAGGAAAGCCAGTCTAGCCTTGTAACCTTCACACTCACAGACAAGAATAGCACAGACAAGACCTGAGTGCCCACTATGATACAAACTTCTGCCATTTCCTTGTGTGTTAACCTGTCATAAGGAGGAGCCATGCTATAAAATGACATTTTCATGTCTGTAATGCCCTGTGTAACCATGTTCAATGCAAAAAGAGTCCATTCCTGCAGCAGCCATTGCAGTGAACCATACCCCTTCTCCTTATTCCCAACTCTCCCAATTTTCTTCCATCTCAGACACTAGAAGGTTAAAGTATAAAAACTGCATATATTGTAAAAAAAAAAAAAAAAGCTTAATCCTTTTTCAGTCTGTATGTGATTTTACTCTAGACAAGGCAACTTTCCAGATTTACATAAACTAACATTTGAAATGGAATGGTTTTAAGACTCAGAAAAGTGTCTAGGACATCACACTATGTTAACTTAAAATTATTCAGGAAAAAAAAATATTTTTTTAATCTCTTTTTTTCCCTTCTTTTTTGTTTCCCTTTTTTTTCTTCCTTTTCTGGCAATACATTTTTAAAATTTTTTAGATTTTTTATTGCATCACTGTTCAGGAGTGATATGGGGGGGCTCTCATGTGCTCAGAAAGGCCATTGTTTACTCACTCCTCCTGTGCTTGGACCAATAGAAACTGGAAGCAGCAGTTAAGATCAGACTGGAAAGAGGTGGGTTTGCTCAAAAAGTAGACTGTTGGAACAAAACATTTTTAGTCATAAGTACCTAAAATGTTTCCAGCATTGGATTAAGAAAAAGATCAAGTTGGAACAGGAGGGTCTGAGAAGCTACGGCCTTTCCTTGTACACCTTGCTACTAGTCAGAAGTTCTTGCATAAACATCTGTGATGAATATTGGCGTCTTTTCAGATTCTTTTTTTTTTGTTTCTGTTTCAAATTCGGAGAGTCATTTTGGTCCAAGGCTTCTGAGAATTAGGTTAGCAAGGCATAACCTTGTAAATTAGTCAAGTTATACCATTCAGAGCTTGTACCTGTTGGGTTGGCCAGCCATTGTGTTCCCATGGGAGAGAAGCTGGGAATGCTGTCTCTTTCTAACTTGTGCTGACACAAAGCATCTAATACATGCAGTAAATTAGTAGAAACAAATGTTAAATTCAGAAGAGCTCTTCCAGCCTTAGGGGGTCTTGCAGTTCAGAACAGAGCACTTGGAAGTTAGCATTAGTTAAGACTGAGTCTGTATGGACACAGCCCTAGTTTAGAAAGTGAGAAATGATTATAGAGTTTATCCATGCCAACATATGCTACATGGTGCCAATCAATAAGACTTGATTATAAAGAGGATTGTGACTTAGTTGTTGCTTTGTGACTGTTCTTACACTTAAATGTCAGCTGACTCTCAGTGCTATTCTGTAAACTTACAGAATGACAGAAGTTGGCCCATGTTGGTCCTTGCTGTTGTGCAGTTCATAATGTGAGGGCAAGGATTCTGTAGGACAAAGCATGAGACCCCAGCCATTATCTTCTTTCTCTTTTCTGTAATTTGTGAAGGATGATAACAAAAATGTACGTTTATATTCCAGATGGAAAGGTCTCTTTGAGATGCTGCTCTTTTCAGGGACTCCAAAAAGGCATGTAGCACTCTTATCTTCTCTTAGTGGCATTTCTTAGAGGGCATTTCTCTTAACTTGGTTTTGTTTTTTAAGAGGTTTGAGCAGTCAGGGGAATCAATATCTTTATTTGAATTGAATAAAGTCAGTCAAATACTGTTTGGCACTAGGCAACAAGGTTTGTATGAGCCTCCAAGAAGAGACTCTGCTGAGAGCTCTAGATGCTTCACATTCCAGACCTGTTACCTTGCAAGTGTAATATTTACTGAGTTTCATTTCAGCTGGAGATGAAGAGCAGCAGGCCTGTGAAGGAGAAGGGCCTTAGGGGTATTTTAGGCTTGTAGAAGAAAAGCTTGACTGAACTGGTACAGCGTGCTAAGTTCTCCCTCGATAATTGACTTACATGAAGATGTGTAAAGAGTAGTCACTCATGGGCTGTTTGTCCATGCTAAAATCAACATGTGAAAGGAAAACAAGAAAAAGAAGGAAGGAAGGAAGAAGGAAAGGCTTAGTCTAGCTGTAAATGAAAAGCATCAAGCATTTGTGTTTGCAAATATGAATGGATTCTTCAAAAGGCACAAGAGTGGTTCCAACACTTCTGCTCCTCTGCATGTTTTGATTGATTCCCAGATGACTTTATCAATTCAGAGGACCTCTGTAGAGGGGGTCATGGTCCATGGTTCAATTGGTGCTTGAAATCTTGTTTAGAAACAGAGTTAGTAAATGAGCAAAGCTGAAAAACTGGAAGTCATAGATGTTTTTAATGGGTGCAAATAATAAAATCCAAAGCCTGAGTATAAGTGAGGAAGCTTTGCAAAATCACTCTGATACTGCATGTTTCAGTCCCACAGGAGTGCTGCTGGAGAATTATTTCAGACTTTTGTCTACCAAGCTAAGCATCAAGGAGAAATTGGATCTAGTTCAGTTGGACTTTATTGGATTATGCCTTCATGGTATTGTAGCTGAAAAAAAAAGACTGTGATTCCAAATATTGTGTGTAACAATTGTACAAATTCCTTAATCCTGTTTTCCATTCATTTACGTAGTAATTAAAACCATAAACCTGGAAACTATTTTCACAGGCAACTTTTATTTGAGACCTATTTCATTTCCTATGGTTTATGGCTGTATATTCAATTTTAGTCTCTTCCTCTTCCAGAAGAGGGTGAAACCTGATGGTTTTACCTTCATTACCAGTCTGTGCCTTGGCTTTTTTTTCTTACAAGTTGTTCAACATGACAGTGTAATTCTTCAGGGAAAGAGGTTTATTTTATTTTGTTCTCCTTAGTGAGCACCACAAAATGCACTAATGAAAGAATAATCATAAGCTTAAAGAGAAAGGAAAGTTTTAAGGGACTAATTGAAGAGGGAAAATGCCTGAGTAGTTTAAAGGAATGAAATGGTGGGAGAGCTCCAAGTGAGATGAGGCAGCAAAAGTAAAAGAGCTACCACCAACTGTGATGAATGACAGATGTGCACCTAAAAACTGTGGTTGTGGGGCTGCATAAATATGCAGATAGGAGGAAGAAAAGGAGAGTTCACAGTTTCAGATGTACATTGCCTTACATGCAACCTGCAGCCATAGCTAACAGGACTTGGTGCTCCAGACCTTTGGCAAAAGGACACTGCTCTTTCTATGTCCATCATAAAAGGAAAAGTAGCTTAGGACGACTTGGTTTATGGTATACTCTTACTCAGTAATCATCCGTGACTGAGCAAAGACTGCTGCCCTGCTGGCTTCTGTGGGATGCACTGTTTAATTTCATCTCTGTGCAAGGGACCTGCCTTGACCAACTTCTGTCAGTTGAAATCAATGTTCTTCTTCCCATATTGAAACAAAAAAAAAGCTGGGGAGACTGGATGACTTTATCTAGCCTGGAATGTAATCCAGGCTGGGGAGGCCTGGAGAGTGTTAGTATGAGGTGACTGTCCACAGGCCAGCCTGAGAAGAGTGGAATGAGCAATTTCTGCAGAAGGTGGACCCTTATTTTCACCTCTCTCATGAGGAGTGTGAACTGCCAAGGCTACCAACAGCAGGAAAGCTATTACCTATTCCTCTTGCTAGGGGAGGCCTTCCAAAGCACAGGCTGAGTAGGTTGGGAAAGCAGTAACAAAAATCACATTCCAAATGTGAGCTGCATGGAGGATTTGATCCTGTAGGCTCTCCTCAGTCTGAGGAGCATCACGAGGACTGGGTTCAGCCTGTGCTCCCTCACTGTTATGGGTTCTGAGGCAGGAAATCCTTTAAGCACGTGGCTGCATGAAGAGCTCACAGGGTGACGTTGAGAGGATTCTGTTTAGAGGGAAGCCTATGCCTGTGCTCTTTCTCTGAAGCAGAGTGGTGGGCTTCTTGCCCTGATGCTGTGCTAATATTCAAACTGGTTTTACCACTTATATCACTTACATTGAATTCCAGCTGATTGAATTGTCCTGCAGATGTATAAGAGGAGAAATAAAATGTTGGACTTGAGATCAAGAGAAGTGATATTTGGATTATTCTGTGCTAAAGGAATATAATTCCTAAGGTAGAGAGGCACATAAACACAGCAGCTTAAACTGAATTGTGAAATAGCCTGAGAATGTCTTTTTACTGCCATTTCCTTGATTTCAACACTACTGAGTTTGTCATGTATGATGGCTTTGTGGTTGTTGTGACACTGTTGGAGAAAATCGGATTTGGGAAAAGTTTTCTTAGTTCTTTAAATAATTCAGAATGTTTTCCAGTTCTTTTTTTGTCTCCAGTGCAGCTTTGTTCTGCAGCAGTACCTTTTTGTAAAGTAGATTTTTTGTATAGTTGCATTGCCCTGGCATAATAAAATCCTTAGGACATACCCAAGAGATTTCCTGCCATCCCTGTAGATTTCATAACAAAGCTTGTGATTAGGAGCCCTTCTACGCAGAGGATTAAAATGGAGATGGCATTCAGGGGCTTAAAAGGCAGCTCAAGTTATCCAGCACTAAAGGCGCAGGTCAAAGCCTTTGAGGAGCATGTTTGCTGTCAGAGTGCAGCAGCCTGATTTTACAGACAGACAGACAGACAGACAGATGGGTGACCACAGCTCGCCTTAAAGGAGGTACTGAGTCCATCTTCTTAGAGAGGTTAGCCTTGTAAACCCTGGTTCCTAGCACTGACAGGATATGCCTGTGCTTCTGTCTGAGGATCAGGCTTAAACACAGTCTGCCTCACTGGAGGTCCCCAAAGACCACCCTGGTCCCCAGCTCTGGGGGCACCTGACCAGGCTGGCCCTGGAACAATGTCCCATGGCTCTTGCCAGCATCCTGACTCCGTGGGCTGCTTGGCTTCTCTTCCTTGGGCACTGCTGAGGGAGTGCAGCTTTCTTGCCTTACCATGGATGGGCAGGTCCCCCAGGGCAGCAGGATGCTGCTGCCTTTGGCCTCATGCCTGTGGAAACCCTGGAGCTGAGAGGAGGGAGAGATGCAGAGTGTGCAGAGCTGCGTGCAGGCACGCCAGGCTCTCCTCATAGACTGACAGGGAAGATAGATTTATAACAGAAATAATTTTCTGTGTGAATTTGAGGGATTCAATAAAAGTATGTCTGAACAAAGCATATTTTTTAAATATAGTTCATTAGTAAAATGAAACAGTAGTAACATGTGAAGCCAGTTTTAATCCTGCTGGATGGGCTGTGAGGGCAAGTGAAATTCATCAGAAGGGTGTCACGAAGAGGAAGGATTTAAAAAAATAATAAACATATATAGACTTTCTCAAACACACACAAATAAATCTAACCTTACACCTAATCTGCTGTTGAGAAGACAAAATGTTTTTCTGAGATAAAAATTATTCAAGTGTCTTGGGTTTGGGGGTGGAGGTTGGAGCACTGATGGCTTCTAGGGGGTTTCAGGCACTGCAGTCAGTATCCCAATGTCTGTGTAAAACAGTGGGATACACAGCAGTGCAGCTGGACTTGTGATCAAGTCTGTCTCTTCAGCCTGCCAGCAGAGAGGTCTCTTGTTACAGAAGGTACTGCTTCAGTAGCATGCAAGCAGAAGGAGTTTGGGAAATGGAAGAGAAAAAAAGTCTCTGTTACAAGGAAGACTGTTGGTCATTCCTGTGAGCAGCAGAAGGTTGGTTTGCTCTGTTTTCACTTGCTGAGGTCATTGCAGCCATAAAATCTCAGCTGAACTGTGCCAGCAAGTCAAGTCTTACTCTGCCTGTGAGAAAGGTTTGTGTTCCCTGGTGATCTTTTTCTTTTTGCCCCACCTTTTTTTTTTTTTTTTAAGATGAGATAGGCAATTGTACTTGCAATTCTTCCTTACGATTCCTAGCTGAAAGAGGAGCAGCCTTTCATGGAGAGAGATGAAAGACACTAGGAGTATTTTTCTTACATTCCAGTGTAAGTAGAATAGCGAAGTACATACCTGAGACGTTTCCAAACACAACACACATCTATTTACATATTTGATTTCAGTGGTGATATATGATAACCTGGGATTTCATTCAAAGGATCCTGATGGGGATTTGAAAGAAGTTCTTCTTCCCTGAATGTTCACAAAATAACTGCTGAAAGCTGAAGGGTCTTTTGTTGGCAGATAAATTCACAGAGAGGCTGGAGACAGTTTCCTTGTCCTGAAAATCTTCTCTGTGCTTGCAGTTGCAGGGGTAAATTCCTGGCCCTTTTGAAAGTGCTGGGAATGTTTGGTCGGTGACTTCACTGGGACCAAAACTTTACTCAGGTTTTGGACAGGCTTTGGCATCTTTGTAAGTTGTTCTAATGCCTGTTGACAGACACAGCAGCTTTCCTGTTAGCTTGTCCATGCACCTTGCCTGCAGAAAAGGATCAGCTTCTCCTGAGAATGGTCTTGGGCTTGCTGTGCTGGCACCCAGCTCAGGAGTGAGGGACACATCTGAAGATGTGTTTTTCTGTCTCACTGTGAAAACTGCAGTGTTGCATACACAGCAGGGAGATTAGAGGGGGTTCATGTGTGAGAGAGCGAGTGGTTTTGCTGTACCTTTACCCCATATGTTTTAACCTGCCGCAAGATTAAGGCTTCTTTGTTGAGAAACAAAGGTAGTGGTAGGGTTTGTGTTTACATTCCCTCTCTGGCTGCTTTACATGACAGGTGATGTGTAAAGAGGACTTTGAGAACAGGAGAATTGAGGTCAGACCTTTCAGACTTCCTAAGATGCCTGGAGGTTTATGTATGTGAAAGATGGTCTGGAATGGAAAACTCAGCATTTGCCCCCCTCCAAAATTATCCCAAGTAATTAAGTTACCCCAATTAAGCATTGCTCAAATGGCTCAAACTTTAGACCTGAGAACAGTGCTCATGTGATGTTTCAGTGTTGTTTGCATTACCCAGCCCCTGTGTTTCAGCATGGATGAGGGAAAATGAACGAACAGCCTGGAAAGCTTTGATGGCAGGCAGAGAGAGGAGGGTCTAGTGACTTCATATGATGGAATTTCTCTTCAGGAAGTTCACATTCGAGCAGTCATAAAGGCAGGGGCAGAAACTGTTTGTTGAGCACTGTGCAGGTGCTGTCATGTGAGGTGTTGGTTTACCTGTTCCCATCTACTCTAGCTTTGCAAATCGGGAAAGGAAATACCAGGCCTGGGGCCTGTGTGCTACTTTGTATCCAGAGGGTCTGTCCCCTAGGAGGGATTCAGTGCTAATTTTTAAGAAATAGGAGTATTTGGGAGTGGTCACACCAAATATGCCTGGGTTGGATTTCTGGTTTTGTGTTCCTGAGAGGGACCAGGCAGTTTCCCCTTTCAGCCAGAGGTTTCAGTGATTTCAAGAAGTTTTTGATTCTCCTCCAGCTTCAGAAGTTTGGATCCAGGCAGTTGATTTGAGAGGCTCAGTATTTATTCAGATTCTTCTAGAAGTTAATGCTCAGAGAATTTTGTTTTATAGCAGAAGTGATCTTCTGGGGAGCCTTTGCTTTCTTCACAGTTGTGGAAGTAAAGTGAACTTTCCTAAAGGACTTCACACAACAGGACACACTCGCAGAACAGGAGACTCTAAAGGACCAGGATAGTGTCTTGTAGTTGCCTCAGGACTGCTCTGTGGTAGTAAAGTAGTTACAACTTTTGCAATCTCTGTACTGATTTACCTTACCATACATTTGGAGATGTAAACTCATATATGCAGTCTGTAGCCCTTAGTTCCAGGTTTCTTTCTGTGTGTTTCACAGGTGGCACCTTTTTTGCTCCAGACATCCCACACAAACAACTGATTTCCTCCAAAGTAAATTGTGTAGTTTGTCTGGAAGGACTATGTATGTTTTCCTTAAGTGTTTTTCTCCCATTGCTGAAACACATTCAGATTTTCTAATCATCCCTGCAGTGAGCAGTGATGGGGGACAGGTTTTTTTTCTGTGGCAGGCTGCACCTGAGCTCTCCCTCCCCTTACAGCAGGAGCGTGTGAGGCAGCAGTTCCTCCCTGTCATTCCCAGGATCCTGGAGACTTTGTCTGATGCTTTTGGTCATCTCAGATACAGCAGAATGCTCCTGCAGCTTTTCTCTTTGGTATTAAATGTGACTCTTCTTTGCCTTTTGTGTGTTGGAATAGCTGGGAACGTTTTCCAAAAGGGGTTCATTTGGGGCATCTGCTGTAGCCCAGACTCTTGGTGTTGCACCTCATAGTAGGTAAACAAACATGTGTGATGTTGGCCTGGTTTTTTATTTCCTTATGGAACCCATAAGACGGGGAGAAGAGAAGAAGCCTCTGATTGTTCAGGATGGACATTTTCTCTTCCTTCTTTCTGGCTGGTGTGAGTAGTATGGACATCTTCATACTAAGTGCTGTTTTGGACTGAGTGTAGAAAGACTAGTAGCTTGAAAATAATTGTGAAAGCGTGGCAGGGAGAGAAGGTCCAGTGGAAAAAAGGATCTCAGTGAGGGCTTTGTGGCTGATAAGATTCACTTAAATCAGAGAAATCAGTGATATAGCAAAATTACAGCTCTGCTTACAGTGGTCTAAAGAGGACTTTGAGAACAGGAGAATTGAGGTCAGACCTTTCAGACTTCCTAAGATGCCTGGAGGTTTATGTATGTGAAAGATGGTCTGGAATGGAAAACTCAGCATTTGCCCCCCTCCAAAATTATCCCAAGTAATTAAGTTACCCCAATTAAGCATTGCTCAAATGGCTCAAACTTTAGACCTGAGAACAGTGCTCATGTGATGTTTCAGTGTTGTTTGCATTACCCAGCCCCTGTGTTTCAGCATGGATGAGGGAAAATGAACGAACAGCCTGGAAAGCTTTGATGGCAGGCAGAGAGAGGAGGGTCTAGTGACTTCATATGATGGAATTTCTCTTCAGGAAGTTCACATTCGAGCAGTCATAAAGGCAGGGGCAGAAACTGTTTGTTGAGCACTGTGCAGGTGCTGTCATGTGAGGTGTTGGTTTACCTGTTCCCATCTACTCTAGCTTTTGCAAATCGGGAAAGGAAATACCAGGCCTGGGGCCTGTGTGCTACTTTGTATCCAGAGGGTCTGTCCCCTAGGAGGGATTCAGTGCTAATTTTTAAGAAATAGGAGTATTTGGGAGTGGTCACACCAAATATGCCTGGGTTGGATTTCTGGTTTTGTGTTCCTGAGAGGGACCAGGCAGTTTCCCCTTTCAGCCAGAGGTTTCAGTGATTTCAAGAAGTTTTTGATTCTCCTCCAGCTTCAGAAGTTTGGATCCAGGCAGTTGATTTGAGAGGCTCAGTATTTATTCAGATTCTTCTAGAAGTTAATGCTCAGAGAATTTTGTTTTATAGCAGAAGTGATCTTCTGGGGAGCCTTTGCTTTCTTCACAGTTGTGGAAGTAAAGTGAACTTTCCTAAAGGACTTCACACAACAGGACACACTCGCAGAACAGGAGACTCTAAAGGACCAGGATAGTGTCTTGTAGTTGCCTCAGGACTGCTCTGTGGTAGTAAAGTAGTTACAACTTTTGCAATCTCTGTACTGATTTACCTTACCATACATTTGGAGATGTAAACTCATATATGCAGTCTGTAGCCCTTAGTTCCAGGTTTCTTTCTGTGTGTTTCACAGGTGGCACCTTTTTGCTCCAGACATCCCACACAAACAACTGATTTCCTCCAAAGTAAATTGTGTAGTTTGTCTGGAAGGACTATGTATGTTTTCCTTAAGTGTGTTTCTCCCATTGCTGAAACACATTCAGATTTTCTAATCATCCCTGCAGTGAGCAGTGATGGGGGACAGGTTTTTTTTCTGTGGCAGGCTGCACCTGAGCTCTCCCTCCCCTTACAGCAGGAGCGTGTGAGGCAGCAGTTCCTCCCTGTCATTCCCAGGATCCTGGAGACTTTGTCTGATGCTTTTGGTCATCTCAGATACAGCAGAATGCTCCTGCAGCTTTTCTCTTTGGTATTAAATGTGACTCTTCTTTGCCTTTTGTGTGTTGGAATAGCTGGGAACGTTTTCCAAAAGGGGTTCATTTGGGGCATCTGCTGTAGCCCAGACTCTTGGTGTTGCACCTCATAGTAGGTAAACAAACATGTGTGATGTTGGCCTGGTTTTTTATTTCCTTATGGAACCCATAAGACGGGGAGAAGAGAAGAAGCCTCTGATTGTTCAGGATGGACATTTTCTCTTCCTTCTTTCTGGCTGGTGTGAGTAGTATGGACATCTTCATACTAAGTGCTGTTTTGGACTGAGTGTAGAAAGACTAGTAGCTTGAAAATAATTGTGAAAGCGTGGCAGGGAGAGAAGGTCCAGTGGAAAAAAGGATCTCAGTGAGGGCTTTGTGGCTGATAAGATTCACTTAAATCAGAGAAATCAGTGATATAGCAAAATTACAGCTCTGCTTACAGTGGTCTGTATAGCAAATTAACATCCAAATCAGTCAGTTTCAGCTGCAGTTGAGGTTAAACTTACAACACAATTGGACCCAGCCGAGGGAAAACAACTACAAAAAAAATTAAAATGTGTTGAATTGTTAAAGCCTTAAAAGAGCAAAACAGCAATGGTAGCTTTTCTAGGCAAGGTTTGTTGCCCACTGTAAGACTCACATCCAGCTCCAATGTGCTAATAGGGAAGAAGTGACAGAAATTAAGGGAGCATGTATTAAGATGCCCTTCTCTTTGCATCGTTACGGTGACTGAAAAAGCCAGGACTTAAACCTATTTTGTACAAGAATTCTATGCAGCAGCTTTGCTACACCACTAACAATTACTTGAGTTTGTTTTACTTCTTGTCTTTGTGAGAACTCGAAACCTAAACTTAATCCTGTGATTCTTCAGGGGATAATTACAATGTCTCAGAATCCTTACTATGCCAGTTGCATTTTGACCCAAGGACAACTGCAGGATGTTTTTTACCATTACAGAATTTAAAGCTAAAAAGACAGTTGTGTAAAAGTGTCAGAGTCCATCAAACTCCAGAGCAGTAGGAGTATCTTGAGGGAATGAATTATTCGGGTAACTGGAAACCTGGCTACCAGATCTGTTTGCTGTTGAAGTCATTGTTTTGGCTAGTCATCTTTTGAGTCAGGCTTGGTGAAGCAATAAGGAAGTAGCAGCAGAACCAGAAGGTCTTGTCAGATTTTAAGTAAGGAGCACATAATTCATAAATGTGTCCTCCAAAAATTCCCTCTTTGCCTCATTGTGCCTATTTTTCAACCTGTTATGTCCTGGGGTTGTTTACTTTTCATATATTGTCATAGATCTTAAATGTGTTTCAGAAAAGGGATAGCAAGTGGTTCAACTGTGAAAAATGTGTCGCAAAATCTGGTAATTAGGTAGTTACTCTTTCTCAACCTACTGTGTTCCCAGTGGGTTTTTTCCTGACTTTCAGTGCACAGTCCCTCCTCAGTAGCAAATGGTTGATGACAGATAAAGGTAATACCTCAGAGACAACTTGGTAGATAAAAACTGGAATATTGGAATAAGTCTCTTACACTACTTCTGTACTCTCTGACTTGGAAGCCTTGCTGCAAGAGCCTGGTAGTGATGCCTGAGGAAGAATGGCACAAGTATTCCATCCAAGAGCACTGATCAGCTAATGGATGTGCTCATAGCTTAATGTCATGGTGGGACAGAGGTTCAGAGCTAATGGGAAGGTGATTTATGACTGATTTACCCTTGAGGGCCAATCCCAATTCCTGGATATGACCTGTGGCTTCCATTATTTGGTCCCGTTTGATTGCAGAGAGGCAGTTTCCAGCAGGATTTTGCAGTCACATCAGGGTCAGGAGGGGTGAGCAGAGCGATTATTATGGGCTTTGGGAGCTCAGATGCATTAAACAAGCTTCTAATTTCTTAGAGAGACTTTCCTTGGAAAAGAGGAGAGGAATTGTGACTGAAGTGTGCCTGACAGGAAGGATGGGATCCTGCTGGAAAGATGTGCTGTCACAGCTGACAAGATGTTCAGCCTTCCAGCGCATGCTGCTTCACTTACCGTGTCTGCGTGTCTTTGGAGGCAGCCTGGCCCAGCTCCTGGCAGGGACCCCAAAGCTGAGCAGGGAGAGAAATTCACACAGAGGGAGAAAACGATGTCACGTTATGCTGCTTGTTAGGAAAAAACCCCTCGAATTTGCTATCAGTGAGCTGAAATCTAAACAGCCTAAATGGTCCTAATAGTTAGAGAGGTTAGGGAAGCTTGCCAGAGCATGGAAAGCATAACAACTGCATTTAATAACAATCAAGCTACTCTTATAAATATTTGCATGTGCTGCTTCAAAGCCTACTACACGGTCATTCATGTACTGCAGTTAGAAAGATGAGGAGGGGGAAAAAAAGGAGAGCGAGAAGAAAAGGGCACTCCGTGTTTTGTAGCTGCCATAATAAAGAATGGGCAAAGTACCAGAAAGAAAAGAAAAAGGAAAAGAAACCCTCCAAAGTTTAATAAACACAAAAGGGAATAAAAATAAATCTTTGGAGCATTTATTACAAGCCCTTGATGGAAGGATTAGATTGAAGCTCTCAGCCTTTCCAGTGTGGGTGTATGTGTGAAGGCGGCCTGTCTGGCCTCTTCCAACGAGAAAAGAAAAGTTGTTTACATTTCTTAACTTGGTCTGTGCGTGTAATTGATTTCTTTTTGTTTCAACAGCAGAAATGAAAATTCAGAGGGAAAAAAAAAGCCTCATTTGGATACAACTGAATTTAGGTCTTTTTCCTCACCAGAACGAAAGCTCAAGTCTCAGAAGAGCTGTGTCAAACAGCGTGTTTTGTTTCTCCTGAAATGTCAGTACATGCAGTACTTGTAAGGAAAGCTGTGGAAATGGAGGGCTCAGTTCATCAAACACAACTGCACAAGTCAGAAGTGTCATCCTTTTATGCAGGTTATTCCTGGTTTGGGGAATATCTTCAGCATGAAACAAACTTCCTATCCTTGCCTTCAGTTTCAGGGTGCTTGACTGCACCTTGCTGTCTTCCCAGGTGCTCCTGGGGGCCTGAGTGCTGTTTTGGGTGGTTGGTCGGAGAATGTGTCCAGTCTCTCCCACTGGCAGTGTTCAGCCTGGAGCAATACTGCAGACTGTGTTGGGATGGGTCTCCTGCACCCTCCCGTTGGTGTTTTTCTGCTTTGTCAGAGCAGGGCTGCTTTCTGTCCAGGCTGCTGGCACAGAAGCCTGGAGGATGCTGGATATTGAACAAAGTCTGTAAGAGGCACAGAAACCAGTGTCCTTATGCACTTAATCACTCACATACCAGAGTACATTTCAACCTGGCAGTTCGGACTGTCCTGTGTAAAGCAGCTGATGAAGTTTCAGCTTGTCAAGACAGGAAAAAACAACAAACAGAAAAAGAGTAAACTTGTGATACTTGTGATATTCACTGTTTAGCAGCCTAAAGGGAGGAAGAGGATGGATGCTGCCTTCACCTTGTCCAGCTGTGTTGTGTAACTCATCTCAGCTGTGGTGATTGTGATTATTACAACTGGAAGTCTTCAGGTTTTTTTGAGGGTTGATTTAATGACTAATTTAAAAATTACAAAAACGGAACCTTTCATTGCATTTACTATTCTCTCTCCCACCAAAATAAATCTATGTTTTCCTAGCTACAGGAAATATATTTATTTAATTCTACTCATTAATGATAATAGTTCAAAGAATACCTCAGGAGTCTAGTCTGCAGCAGGGTAACTGTGACTGCAGACTAGCTTGGTCAGATTCATCCTGGTGTCTGCTGGAGTCATGGGGCCAAAACCAGAGGGGAGTAGAGAGGTATCCAACTGTATCTGAATTGATAAAACTGTCAGGTTAAGGTGGAGTCACAAAGAGAGATACATTGCAGCATCTGAGATCACTTAAAGGCCAATCCAAAAGCTTGCAGACTCCTTGGGGTTCTTAGCGTTTCTTTAAAGAGAGTTGCAAGTCTCATTTCTCAGTCTTTATGTTGATTAATTTTCAAATAAACCCCAGTTGTGCAGTCAGCCATTCCTTCTTTTTTCATCTGTTCATGAATAATGCCTTTTCCTCAATTGACTTCCTGTGGATACTGTCATGAATTATAGAGTAAAGAAATCAAATTTCTTATGGGAGCTTTTATATATAAAGATGTATAACTATCTTACAAGAGAGATGAAACTTCTTTAAGACAAGGATTCCTGCTTACTCATAGAGGGTCTCCCATGCCTGCCTTCCAGTGGAAGGTAAATACTTGTTTGCAATGTATACAAATGCACACAAAAACAGGCACACTGAAAGGGTATTCATTCTCAGTCTTCTTTATATATAGGAGAGAAAAAATGTAAATGCAGGAATGGCTCAGGAATATCCACTCAGATACATATTCAGAGGTTTGTAATATACAGCATCTAAAACAAAGAAACTGGAAAGAAGGCCTACAAATATAGCACAAGAAGGTTCTAGGAATAAGAAGCTAAATATAAACCAAGCCGACAGTTAAATAGGGCTTTTCAATCTAAAATAAAGTCAAGATGCACAGGGTTTGTCTGTGCCAGGGCAAGTGAAGGGCTGTTAGTTTGGCTTGTCCGCAGTGAATGAAATGGTAGGTTGATGCCTCAAACAAATGACGGGGAAGGACAATTTACAACTCATCCTGGAAGCATCAATCTTATATATACATATTATTATGCCAAATTATATTCCTAGTAGGATTAGGTTTGGCTGAAAAGCAAGTAGTAGTCTTGGAGTTTCCTACAGCAGGAAAAATAAACTGAAGATACTATTTCTCTCTTAAAGAAGGATGTAATCTCTGAACCAAGTAGCTTTTATAAGAATTTGCAAAATATATCAAGGTCATAGTGGCATACAGTTAAGTGTTTCTCACAATCCCTTTCTTTGGTGTTTTGAGAGACTGGCGCTGATGTTGCTGATGGGAGAGAGGAGCAGCTTTGGTGTAGGAGTAATTTGCATCTGTTTGCCTTTGAGTTCTCGCTGTGAGATTGTGGCAGTTTCCTGTCAATGAGCATGGTAGCCAAGAATAGTGATTATGATGCCTGGGGGGTTATTTTCAAGCACTGCAGATGTGAAAATCTGAGAACCTTTTTTTTTTTTTTAATTAAGTGGAATCATAAGGAAGTCTGGAGTTTCCTCTTCATAGTTGTAGCTGTTTGATCATACTGAGGGTCTGCTTTGGGAAGTACTCTTTCAGAGGATTTTTTGAAGTGCTTTGAGAACTTGTCATCTCTCACAATGCATCTACAGTTGAGGCTGAGATTATTTCTTATCATCAAAGATTTTCTCATAGTTACATTTATTAAATAGTGAATTTGAACTTCCTCAAAGAGCTACAACAGGTGGGTTATTAAACATGTAACTGTGAGAACACATGTGCTTCCTCAGCTGAAAATGCGTCCCCAGCCCCCAGATGCAATTTTCCTTTTTCTTTTTGTTTTCTAATTTATCCACTTCAGTTTTCACACTGTAAGAAAAGATGAAACTGTTCCCTTCATTTGAACTGAGATTTTTACCAGGCCTTAAAGTAATTTCATCTTCCCTCTGGGGAGTGTGAGCTTGTCTCCTTCCACTCTCTTCCCCTGTCTCTTCTGCAACGAGTTTGGGTGTCAGGCAGGAGTGCTGCAGGCAAACTTCTCCTGGTGCTGCTGCTCTGGACAGTGTGAAAGGGCCTCAGATGATGACTGAATATCATAGGGTTACTTGGTTTGTGCAGAACTGCCTTGCTGCTTACCCTTGGTCAGGGTTTACCACTGGGAAGGAGAAACACTTTTGAAACCTAAACTGAGATGTCTGACACTGCTGCTGAAGACTTGAGCCCATTTTTGGGGTTTTTTCTGCTTTTACTAAATTTATAGTAAGGGGTGTTATGTTTATGGCTTTTACTGCTTTCAAGGGGTCAAAATTCATGTAATCCTGTTCATAGTGTCTACTGTCTGCTTGCCTTTTCCCCTTGTTTTTCCTTCCTCTTTTCTTCCAGCCCTCATCACTATAATTAAAATGACTATTTTGTTCCAAAAATATCCTTTAATAACTAGGTATGGAATAAAATCTGAAGCTGGCTAATTCATACTCCATATTCTGAAGGGAAGTGGGTTTCAGAAAACATATAGATCAGATGAGCTGCTGTTATTTGTTGTTTTAGCAGATCCCTGTGAACTCTCTAAGCCTGAAGGCATTTACCATGTACCAACTGCTATGTTTTTTCCTCAGTTCATAAATATTCAGGATTTTCCACCCGTAGGTTGAAAGAGAGGAGGTTTAAATGCATGACCTGAAGAAGAGTTGAAAGTAGTTGTTAATCTCTGTTAATATGGCAGTCTTATAAAAAACATGTGGGTAGATTTTCTTAATTTTTATTAAATTGTTAATAGTACTAAATTGACCATTGGAAACTGAACCACGCTTCAGGTATTTCCCTGTCTGAGGCTATCTTTCATTAAAATGTTTGAAGGAATGGTGGTTTTTATCACTAAGAAAAGGAATAACACCCCACTGCTTTCTTGCAGATGCCATCCCGCCGAGCTATTACAGTCTTTATTTCCGGATCATCCGGTTTGATGTGTCGGCCATGGAGAAGAACGCCTCCAACCTGGTGAAGGCTGAGTTCAGGGTCTTCCGCCTGCAGAACACCAAGGCGCGCGTCTCGGAGCAGCGGATAGAGCTGTACCAGGTATGGAGGCACCTCCCACGCCTCAGCTCCCTGCCTTGATGCTGCAAACCCATCCAGCAGGTAGAGCAAACCTGGGGACAAGCACTTGGGGCCCCTCTTTGCAAAGGAGCCTCCTACTGCAGTACCTTCCCCAGAAAGGACTTCGCTCAAAATCACATGAAGCTGAAATGTGCAAACTTTTTTTGGCAGTAAAGCCTCAGGACTCCAGAGTTTTGAGCCAGCAGTGTGCCCAGGTATCCTAGAGGGCCAATGACATCCTGGCTTGTATCAGCAATAGTGTGGCCAGCAGGACCAGCATAGTGATTCTTCCTCTCTATTCAGCCCTGGTGAGCTCGCATCTCAAATCGTGTGTCCAGTTTTGGGCCCCCTACTGCAAGGAAGACATTGAGGTGCTGGAACATGTCCAGAGAAGGGCAAAAAAGCTGGGCAAGGGTTTAGAGACGGAGTCTTACTAGAAGTGGCTGGGGGATCTGAGGCTGTTTAGCCTGGAGAAAAGGAGGCTCCGGGGTGACCTTATCACTCTAAAACTCCCTGAAAGGAGGGTGTAGCCAGGTAGAGATTGACTTCTCCTGTGCAACCAGCAACAGGACAGGAAATGGTCTTGAGCTGCAGCACAGGAGGCTTGGGTTGGACATCAGGAAGAATTCCTTCAATGAAAGGGTGGTCAAGTATTGACAAGCTGCCCAGGGAGGTGGTGGAGTCACCATCCCTGGAAGAGTTCAAGAAATGACTGGACGTGGCACTTTGTGCCGTGGTCCAGTTGACATGGTGGTGTTTGGTCAAAGGTTGGGCTCCATGATCTTGGAGGTCTTTTCCAACCTTAGTGATTCTGTGTTTCACAGCATATTAAAAAAAAGTGAGGGAGAACAAGACATCAAAAAAGTTAATCCCAAGACCTCTGTCTCCCAACACCTGACCTGAACTGTAGTTTACACAGAGGTCAAATTCCTCTCTCTGGCCCATGTTCATGAGAAGCTTTTTAAGACTTCCTTGTAGAAATGGAATTAAAACTGAATTGCAAAGCTAAGGAGTTTCAAACCTGGCTTCTGTATAGTAGCCCGGGGGTTGAGGCGAGGGAGTGGACACTTCAGGGATTGTGGAGTGAGTAAGAAGATGCCCCATGACTCACTCCTGAGTGTTGACAAGATTTATGTCATTTAATCTTTAAGGACTTTGGAGCCTTTAACCTCATTTAACACAGAGTCTGTGCATTTGTGCAAATACTGTCTAGAGCATATTTCATCTAAAGCATAGTTCTCCTCACTGGGAAACACAGCAACTATAAGGGCCCCAGCTCCCAGAAGTTTTATACTGAATAAAACTTGTGGTTGTTCCAGCAACCTGTGACATGTTCTGCTGAAAACCCTGATGGATAGAATACCACCTTGTAAAAGTGTACGGAGACTTTCTTTAGCTCTGTTCTTACTACCTGCATTAGCTGTGTAGATTGGATCCAGTGGGTGCAAATTTGAGTTTTCTCCCTCACTTTGAATGTTCAGCTTTTCCTGCCTGGTCTGGTCAAGTGGAAGCCAAACTTGAAGCAGAGAGAGGGGGCACTTTGGGTTCACGGGCTCACTGAAGTGATAATAAAAGCCAGTCATGGAGGCTGGCAGCAGGAAAAGTGCATTGTTCTGTTTAGTTGTTGTTTAAATGTAGGAAAAGCTTAATTCCCATTTGAATGTGGTTCAGGTCCACAGGTGGCCACTGGCGGCTATGACCTGACTGCCATCCTTTCCCGGAACAGGATGGCAGAAAAGTTGAGCAGATAATGTGTTATTTGTTAAAAGTTAAAGCTAAGAACCTCTACTGAGAATCACTGGTGTTGCCTGTATAGAACATCCATCCCAGAGAAATACTCTGAGTCCCAGTGAAGCTCCCACAGGAGCGTGCTGAAACAATTGTGTATTCTGGCTTGACCTCACTGCTCAGACACCTTAAAAGGAGTTGATAGCATCTCTGGGCTTTCTGTTGTTCTGTTTTTGAGAGCTGTTAGCCAGCCACCCGAAAAGAATACAGCTGTGGTTGCCTGAGCTCAGTTCATTGCCTTTCTGTGTTTGAGGAACATGGGACACAAAGAGTTCAGCAGAGGTATGGAAGAAAGGGCCTTTGCTTGGCTGGGATTTTGCCTTGTGATGAGAAACAGCTGGGGCTTACTTGAAAGAGCCTGACTCCAGCAAGCCTATGCCCATGGAAACGACTGACACCTGCATCCAGGGCAGGTACTTGGGTCCCTGGATAAATATATGGCTGGTGAGTAGGGCAGTTTCTTTTTTAGGCTGGGAGGAGCAAACTAAGTGAAGTGTTAGCTGAGTAATGAGTGCAGGTTATTGTAGGATTAGATCTTTTCTCCACCAAGTAACAGGCAAGCCAAAGGCAGCATGCCCTGTGTGTTTGTGCCAGGCATATTTTAGGCATGTTACTTTGTTCCTTTGCTTGTAGAGAGGCAAGCTGTCTCTGGATCATTTCCTTTTGGTCATGTTTGTTTCTTGCAATCTTGTATGCAGCTTTCCTAAAACCTTGTATGGGGGTATTACAGCTCTCTAGTGGGCAGTCTGAACTGCATGGGTTCCTTGGCAGGAGCTCTTCTGCCAGGAGCATGAGTCCCTAAATGTTGCTGCAACTCATGTCCATAACAGCACAGGAGGTTAGGATGCAGTGTTTAGTAGGAAAAGCAAAAGCAGGGAGAAATCAGAGACAAGGGACCCAAGATGCTTTTGGGCCCCTTCCAATTTGAGATATTCTATGATTCTGTGGTGTGTTATAGAACAGCGCTATAGAAAGCATTCTAAAACTTACTGTATGAGTTCTAGAGATTAGAAAGAAGGAAAATATTTTCAGATGAAGGTGAAGAGGTACGGATAGGAGGCGTTGGTGCCCTAGTGGTTGTGGAGGAGCTTCAGGGCTGTGTATTAATGTATTGAGAATGCAGATAGAGTTGTCTAGCGGTGAACATGGTACAAGCATGGGAGGTAAAAGGGGAGAGTCAGGAAGATCCTCATTTCAGTGGAAGTGGGAGAGGCAGCTGTCTTCTGTAAGGGCTGAAGACTTAGTCAGATCTCTGACTCCAGCATGAAACACCTTGGAGAGTGAGCCTTGCAGAGGAGATTGCCGGTGGAGTTGGCATGAGCAGCTGCCGCTCCTCCTCTGTGCATGAGCTTTGCTTCCTGTCTTGTGACATACATGCTGGGCTTGCCAGGGCTGTTGTGCCCAGAAGGAACAGTGTGGTTTTTCATCTTGCATAAGCAACATTTAATTATTAGGGTTTTTTTTTTCTCCTCCAACCAAGTTTCAGGTTGCCTGGTGTTTTACTTTGTTGTGGAGCTCTTCTTGATGAGGGTTTTTGAAATTCCTCTCATACCTGCAGTTTCAAGGAAGTTCCTTTGTCCCCTTGTCTTTCTCAGGAGAAGAGGGGCAGAAGGCAGAAGCCTTCTGGGGAGAATCAGAGCTCTCTTGTGGTTCACTGAGATAGTCCCTGAACATCTAGTTGCCCTCCAAGAGCTTTCTGATTTAGTCCAGTGGCAGTTTAGTAGTAGCATATATACCACTGATGCAGAAGGGACAATATTATTCTAAAGGACTGTTTTAGGAACAGCTAGAGACAGATGTGCAGGGTAAATTGAAAAAATAAGCAAGCAGAATATAAATATTTTGTTTTTCCGCCTGATTCTTTATTTGTGTGGTCCTCTGACCTTACAGATCTACCCCTTAAAATGAAAGAAGAAATGCGAAACTGCACCTTTTTAGCTAAGCTTTCCTCAGGCTGTACTTGGCTCCCTTTTCCAAACCACATCAGAAAGGGACTTTGTGTTTTCTTACAGCCCTTGTTTGCACTGACTCCAGGAAGGCAGTCTGGGGCTGCTTGGCATGGTGAACCAGGGCTGTGGCCCCTTGTTCCAGGCCCCTGGCGCTGCAGCAGCACCAGGACCCTGTTCCCTCCTCAGAGTGTATTTATGCTGGGAATGAGTGGTTATGAATCTGCTTGTCGGGTTTTCTCCCATCTGGATTTCTCCAGGCAGTGAATCCTAGAGATTAATTCTCATGGAGGTGCCCTGCATGCATCCACAAAGCCAATGGGCAAGTAGTAATCCCTGTGTGCAGAAAATGTCTGTTTTCACACAGAATACTTCTCTTGGTATTTAAGGATTAGTCAGTCACATCTGTGTGTTCCTGCACAGATGGGAAGTACAGTGCAAATACTAAGAAGTCTTAGGATGGAAAATAATGAAACTCACAGAAGTAGGAATTAAGTTACTTTTAAAAAGCTGGTATGAAAGCTTCTGTCTCTTCTTGGCTCTGGTTAAGTGAATCAGCAGAGAAATAAATTCTTTAAAGGCACCACCTTTTCTGTTGTTTCTTCTACCCAAAAGAGAGGCTTAATCTGATGGTTATACTGCTGATCATCAGCAGAGCACATTGGAGAGTGGGAAGCTGGAGGAAGGAAGGAAGGAAGCGGCGTGACCTCGGACAAGGTGCGCTTCTCCCATCCTTCCACCGTGCCATGCTCACTCAGTGCGCTTCCCAGCGTGCACCAAGACTTCAGAAAATATTACGAGGATAAAGTGCTTTTGGGGAAAGGAGGAGAAATAATATTAAATAAACAAGTTTTAGCATCCTCCAGTGGCCCTTGCTGTGTTTTTAAAGATTTATGCCAAATGCAGACTTTATTGGAATTTGATCAGATAAAGCTCAGTTGTTATGGGAATGTCTTTGTTCATCAGTTTTCTTGCCTGCTTTGAAGACTTCATCACATCTTTCTTTTATTAAGGTGCTTCTGTATTTATGAATAAAGTCCCTGCACCCTTCAAAAAAAGCCTTCTCTTTTATGAATAAGCATTCCTAAAAACAAATAGGCACCACTGCAAAGCAGAGCTAGTAGAAACCTAGGGTAAAAAGACATCCTTCAGAGAGTGCTGTGGTATTGGGTTTAAGGTATTTTTATTATGTACAGGCAGTCAAACAATAACAGATAATAATTACTTCCTGTGGAAGTGGTGCCATGTTTTGTTAACACATCATAAAGCATCACAAAAATGCAGCTGAAGCACTGTGTTCTATTGTCACTGTTGTCTGAGGCTGCTGTGGGTGGGATTACCTGAACGGTGCCAGGTTAAAGCTGGGGAGACACATCATATTGCAGTGAAGAATCTGAAGCAAACAGGAGGAGACCTCTGGTCTTTCTATTTTGGGGAGGGCCCAGTCCATGTCAAGAGCTCCCGTGGAGCTTGCTCAGGGTCTAGGAAGAGCTGTCTGTCCTCTAGGCAGTGGTAGCCCCCATTTCCTCCAGGGCCTTTCTCCCTGCTTGGAGGTATGAGGAGGAAGGTGCTGTGGAACACACTACCCCATTATGAGTCAGATTTAAATTTAAACCACAGTCAGTGGTTCAGATACTTTCAATTCAGACAGTGTTTTGTCTTGTTTTTCAGTTGGGGAATATGTTTAGAGTGAGCTACTATAGATTTGGGCCAAATCTCCCCGGTGCAAATCTGAGGCAATTTACACTGACTGCAACAGAGATCCTTCAGGCTGATCTCCATATAATCAGGAGCAGAGGGGCCTTGCTCTCTTTTCTTGCCAAAAAGTGCCGTCTCTAATGGCAAGGAAGAAAATACCATGAAGCGGGATTTGTGGCTGTGAGCTGGCACAGGATGTCTGTATTACAGATATCACCTGGGGCACTTGGTTATAACTGACTGCCATCGCTGTGACCCACATCTAAAGTAGCGCATTTGGATCTCACCATTTACATATTGCTATCCTGAAACCAGACTATTGTATTCTGAACAGTTATGAGGTTATGTTGAATGGCAAATGTACAGTGTTCTTTGAAGTGCCAAACCCAGTATAAGGCACAGATATGATAACTTTCTATTCTACCAAATCTTTCACTTTCCCCCAGCAGCAGCTCAGAACCAGAGGAAGTTAATTTGCAGTATATTTCAACTGAATTGCTGTTTTCTTCTTTTTCCAGAATCCCCTTTTTCTGGTTCCAGATACTGTATGCCCTACAAAAAGCTGTCAGTACATTAGAGATCATATCTAGAGTACCTTTGGCAAATACTCTGTGAGCATGAGGGCAAGTATTTATGGCTCCATCATCTTCACTGTAATTTGGGAGCCTATCTCGGATGTACCCGCCTCTTGTCAGGAGCAGAGCAATTTTTAGAGACAATTTGAAGGAATGTATAATATTTCCATCAGCTCCTGGCAAGGGCCAGTGTGTCCTTCCCAGCTGGATGCTGCTGTGTGTAGAAATGCGGGCCACAGATGGCTGTACTGCCATTTGTGCTGCCTGTACATTATTGGAGGCATGGGAATGCAGGCCATGGGTCTGAAAACAACAGCCAGCTTTGGGTTCCTGTTCTTTGGGCTGGAGTTTGTTGGGGTAGCCAAGCCTACATTACACTGGGACATGAGCAAGTTTGACCCAAGCAGCTCAGCATGGTAATCACTGGGCTGAGGAACATCAGGTTGGCTTGATGGCCGTGTGCAGTTGGAGGGGGAAACAGTGGTGCTCCTGTTCTGGGGAACTTCAGGGAACAATGTGAAGCTTTGTTGGAGAGAAGCCTACGTGAAGAAGAATAGGTGATGGGAGAAAATGGAGGAGGATGGGAATGATTTGTGTAGAAACATGTAGGTGGTGGGAAGAGAAGACTACAAGGAGAATTGTGAGTTATAGGGAACAAGGCAGGCAAGAGGAAGGGAAGAAAGAGGAGGGACTTGTGGAAGAAGACAGCATCTTGGAGAAAGTACTGTGTCCAAATACTCATTTAGCCAAGAAAGACACATGCCAAAATGTTGTAGTAAAATGCACATGAAGATGAGATATGACTGTAAGGGACAGGACCAAGGAAGAGAAAAAGCCTTAGGAGACCTGTGCATAAAGGGGATATGAACACAGGAGTACCCTGCAGGATCTGGAAGATTTGGCTAGAAGACAGGAGAACCCACTCTGTTTCTGTTGACTTTGGCTCCTCTTTGTTGATACTTTAATAAAACATAATGTGCCTTTGGCAAGTTAAAGCTAAAGGCTAGATAAGTTTATGGGATTTTTTTTGTTATGCTTCATTTTATATAAAATCTTTCTTTGGAGCTATCTTAAAATCTCCCAAATGGCAGGAAATTGCCCTCAATATTTCAGAATCTTTCAGGAGAAGGACCCCAGACCCTCCATTCTTTATTGCTTAAACAATGCAGAGTCTTCCTGCCTGCTTAAACATAAATCAGGCTGGACAGCCTCAGGGCTCTGTCCCCACCTTCCACTGCATATGTATCTTCAGTATCAGGAGGAAGGCCCTGCTTGGGGAAAAAATGGAGAGGAAATCACTTCCTGGGATCCATTCTCTTCCCAGAGCTCATCCCCTCACTGCAGGGTGATGCAACGAGTCAGTCACAGTGATTCCATGACACACTTGCCTTCCCCTCCCTTTCTGACCTGCTGAAGTGCTCATCTCTTTGCTTGCCTCACACTTCACCTTCTTTTACCTTTAAGTGAGCATCAGCCAGCACTGTAAGAGAATCCTTCTGCAGCTGTAGCCCATCCAGATATAAAAGCAGTTGGGTTATGTGTGCAATATGTTCTTTTTATTTTAAGTTTGCATGAAGGACGTGTCTGGCAAGTTCTGAGCAGATGGATCGGAGACCTATGGGTTTTTTACAAACTTTGGCAAGTACTCCATACCTTTCTTTGTATTTTGGCAGGAACTTTGCATCTCATATAGTAGTCTCTAAAGATTCTGCCCTCAGTTTGAGCCTGATTCAGAGACCATTGCAAGTAATGGAAAGACTTCATTGATAAGCAGGGGGACTGTAAAGCCCTTTTAACTCCATAGCACTGAAGGCAGAGTCTGAATTACTCCTTTGCAGGGGTGGCTACAAGAAGAGCTTAAAAACTCACACTGAGATTTTTTAAAAAAGCTGGTCTCTTGCACTTAGAAGCAGCTAAGATATTGATAGCCAGTAGATTCCCAGTTATCTGGCAAAAGGTACTATAGGGAAGCTTTGCACTTTACACCATATGTTTTCATGTGTAATGAGAGGTTTGCAGCAAAATCAAGGATTTTCTTTTCCTTATGTCCAAAATAGGATCAAAGGCCTCAGATTTAACCAGGGAATGAGAAAGGATTGATAATTAGCATGGCCATTTTTTAACTGTAAGTTTCAGAAAGAGCTGGCTGAAGTCCCTGAGAGCTGTCCAAGGAGACCTTTGAAATTTGGAACCTGGCAGTGAATTAATCTTTAAGTAGGGTGAATCGTATGTAAGAATTTGGAAACTCTGAGCAGCTGTGTATGCAGACCTTGGGAATCTGGTCATTCCAGTGTAAAGAGTTAGGTTGCAGTCCCCTGCAGTTTCTTCTGGTTCAGGAAAGGTCATCCTAAATGGCAGTTTTCAGCCATGGTGTGCATAGCTGAACTTATCTTTGCTCTCATGTTAACCAGCATTAAGCACCTCATTTACACTGGATCTCATTGTTTGGGCTTATTTACTTCAGGCTTACAAGCACATGTCAGGTTATTTCCACTATTTTTAAAAGGGCCATGAAGTTCCAGTGGAAATCATGGATAATGACTGATAAGTCAGAGAAAGAGTAGTGAGCTTGCCAAGATGTTGTAATACAAGAACATCACAGGAGTCTGAAATCACAGGGAAGGGAAGGAAGGAAGTTATCAGGGGGCCAACAGCATCTGGAGGGAGGAGATCAGACAGTCCAGAATGAATGGAGAGGAAAGACAGATTAATAACAGGTTTTCACAAGATACTGCCATATTCACTTCTGTTCAGTGACTGCAGAACCCACACTGGCTGATAGCAGTGACCATTTCAAGTTCTAATGCAGTGCAGGAAATAGGATAGATATTAAGTGGCCATATGATCTTATTACTATGTTTGGAAAGTTCATCAACTTGTTTTAAGAAACTGTAAGTCACCAAAAATATTTCCAAAGAGTTGGTGACCATAATTCCCAAACCCAGCCATAAAATGCTCTTGGTTTTCTTGGCTGCAGCAGATGTATGTCATTGCTGTATCAGCCTGTGTATCATCACTGCTGAACCACATTGAATTCTTTGTTTGTTTGCTGAGGACGTGGTGAATTTATTAGCCAAAACTATTCCTCTGTAAATTATACTTAATTGTAATTTTCCCATTCTTCTGCATCTGATTGTGGTGACAATAGAAGACTAGAAGTAGTTATTGGCCAGAATACCAAATCTAAAATGAACTAAACAATTTGCTGTTCTGGGGCTCTAGTTATTTGAAAGGACCAGTGTATCTTCATGTCAAATTTTTTTCCTTTTAGCCGTGTAATGAGTCACGACAACAAGCTGTTCTGGCATCTGCTGTCAGTGATTATTGTCTAGAATGCATACACTAATGTGTTGATTCAGTTATCCCCTGCTTTAGCTGCCTAAATATATGAGTGGGGAGTAGGCAAAGGAAACTTTGAACAGACTAATATTTGTTTTAACAGTCGTGGGCTTAGTAGTTTTTTCGAGTTTATTTTTGACCGAGTTTAATTACACTGATGCTAAGTGCTGCTGCTCTGCTCATGTTAACTTCTGATATACCCCATTCTTTAAAGAAGTCGTGTTTCTGCTAATTTTGCAAGCATTCTGCTTTGTTTGTTATCATGAATTATGTAGTGTTCTCAGTGTACTTTACAGTTTATAAAATACAGACTAAGATAATCCTTATCCTTACTTTTACTGTGCGATAGTTTCCTGAGGGTATAAATGTGTGTGCCTATAAATAAACAGTTTCATCCTCCAGTATTTGAATAAAGATTTCGGCTACTTGATACTTAAATTTTTAAAATATGTATCTGTTAATGCTTTCCAGTTAGTCTGAGAAATAAGCATAGCAAGTGACAAAAGTAATTTACAAATCAATATTTTCTGGAAAATCCTCATGCTTCTGGAACCAGTTTGTGACAAAACTAAATTTTTTCACTGCTGAATGCCCTTGTCGTGGTGATTTGGGGTATGCTTTCAAGATAACATCATGGGTCAGCCTCCTCTAATAGATGAAGAGGAGCACAGACAAGTCCCCGCCAGCCAAGCAGAGGTTCTCCCCCAGAAGACTGAGCAGAATTAAGAGTATATTTCAACAGGATTTGTAAAATACCAGAAATCTGGCGGGCCTGATGAGGGTGGCATGTGAGTGCTGTCATCACCAAGATCCCCAGCTGGGCTTCCTTAACATATGGAGCTGTACAAAAAAGAGCAATGCTTTGTTTGTATCTGGCTTCTTCATGAACCATTTCCTGCAATTAACTGCATTATTCATTTATTCATGTGTTTCTTTCACCTTGGTCTGCTGGCAGTAGCTGCATGTATGTCATATCTAGAGACTCCTCATGGGTATTTGTAAGATCATTTTTTCACCAGGTGTTTTCAAGAAGCCTCAGAATTGAAAAAAAATGTATGAGAGGTAGGTTAGCAGTGGGCCTAGAAAAAGGTAGGTAAAAGGCAGTGTGCAAGACACTGGTCAAGAGAAGATTAAGAAGTGTTTTAGTTTGTGGTTTTCCTGTGAAAGGGAGGAATCACATACAAAAATGGGGTAGAAAATACCTGACATCGTTCTAAGAATTTAGGGCATTGCTACTGAATGAAAATTACTCTGTATACTGGTCTAGAAGCCTGGTGGATCACCTTTTGGTAACACTTCTTCCAATTCAGCTCATCCCCACAGCGTATGATCCGTATATGTACGTTCCCTGTGTAATCATTTGTTCTAACAGGCAGTGGAGGCAAGACCAGGAGGGCAGATACCCCTGGACAGACATGTCCATGTCCAGAACCCGTGTTTGCTGGCTTTGAGCTGTGTCTGAGGCGTGTGCAGGTGTGCATGCTCACAGCTGTTCGTGCACAGCCATCGTACACCTCAGTGCTTGTACCTGGGGGTGTTGGGATGTGTCCCTCCCCAGTGGGGGAGGTGGGGCTGCTCTGTGGAAACTCTGTCTCCTGCTCATGCAAATGATGGAATCTGTGTCTCTGCATGCAGTAGGTGATGCATAGGATTCCCCCACCGGAAAACCTTTGCCTTCCACATCATGGCCTGTAGTTAGACCCATCTCTTTCTACCTCTTTAAGAAGGAATGTTTGGGTAAGGTGCCAAAAGGAAGTAAGAAAGGATTAAAGGGGAAATTTAACTCAGTTGACTTTCTCTTCTGTGGATTTTCTTTTTTCCCCCTGCCTTCTGTTAATACTTTTAATGCACTGAAAACTTTTGCACAAAGGCTTTTGTTTAGCTCCTGGAGGTACAAGCTGTGCACCAGCAGTTCTGATAACCATGTTTGATGTGGTTGTGATGGGCTAAGTATGAAGGTGAGATGGTGTTTATAGGTAGGGCAAGGCAATGTTTATAGGTGAAGGTAGTATCTCTTCTAAGACCAATCAGTGTGGTTGGAAGAAGTAGACAAGCTTTCAAGCACAAAAGCTGCAAGGCTTTTATTCTTTTTTGAAACTAAATTGGTTGATCTAGTAGGAAGAAAGGATTGGAAATGGTGAAAGATAAGTTTTTCATTGAGGATATAAGCTTGAGGATGTATTGGAAGAAAAAGGTGTGTTGCTGATGGGGAAGGTTAAAACCAGAAATGTAGGGCAAAGTAAAAAGAAGCAAACCAAAGTGGGAAAATGGCAGAGAGAACCTAAAATGCTTGTTTCATGTAGTGATTTCTGGAAGACTCAGTTGAAGAATATATTGCAGCTGTAAAAATTTCTGAGAGATTGCTACAAAAAGGCCCCTTTGTTTACCCCCATACAGAGTGCAGTTGCTTCAGTGTGAATGGAAATAAAAAACAGTGTAGGAAAAGAAACTTAATCAGATTAATTTGTGGGAGAAAATAGACTCTGATGATCCAGTCTAGGATTTTATCTTCCATTAGCTTTCCACACTTCCAACAATGTAAGAGAAAAAGAAGAGAAAATTTAAATGGTGAGACTAGAAGATCATTCTTGCTTACAAGTACTCAGATTGTTAAGATCATACATCACCATAACATTATAAAGATATTTAACCCAAGAGAAGGAGATTTAAGTTAATTTCACTAAGTGTAACGCTCTTCTCACGTAACAGCCTTTTGCTTAAGAACTGCCAGTGCCTGTTTAACCCATGCTGTCAGTTTTGGAAATTATCTCATACTTAGTTTGTGACTTTTTACCTCATTCTTTATGATTTTCTTCCTGAACATGCTGTGTAAACAACATGGAGAGAAACTTTACTCTCAGATGTTGTAGGTACCATAGGGTGGATAATATCCAGCTCTTTTAATCCATGGTATCTATCCTGTCCCACAGTGCCATACAGCTCAGAAGCATTTCCTTGTCATTCAGCTCAACAGTGGGGATGGATTTTCCTTGGACCATTGGATACGTACAGTGATGATTTCTTGTACTTTTACAAATGCCTTTTATTCTAGGTACACACTGACAGCCCTTGACTCTGTCTTTTGGTAGCAATTGGGATAAAGACTGGAATAAAAACATTTATTTTTGATACCAAGGCACAGCTGTGTCTTCAGAATATGTTTAAGACCAATTATAGTTAACATCAGGAGATTGCTTTTGGCACATTACTTACTTTTAGTCCTTACATCACTGCCAAAACTGAGGTATGCAATTTCTGGAGTCTTTGGAAAGATATGACTGTGCAGAAAGGAAGAGAAATGAGCCAAGTTCTTGTGTCCCATTTGCTTCACACCCCTCACCCCCCAGCCCCAACACATCCTTGCAGAATGACAGCTGCATTACATCCTCAGAAACACTTGACCTGATAAAGACCAAAGGGAAGGCAAAGTTATATTTTTACTTCTCTGGGACTTTCCCAGCATTGATTACTGATTCTCTCATCCCTCTGACACTCCTGAGCAGTGGTAGTCCCCTTGCTGCTGCCAGACTCTCTGTAAATAGTTGTTCAGACACTTTGTTTGAAGGTTACCTCATAAAAAGGAGTCCCAATGTTCACTGTTGGAGTGCCCTTAGTTTCTACTGGGGAACTCAGCATTGCCTGCCAGGGGCCCTTAGTAATCTTCTGGACTTGAACCAACATCTTCTCATGGCTTTTTGCTAAATGTGTTGATCAGAAAGAAGACAAAGAGCCTGTCATGTTGCTGTTCTTCTCATAAGACAAATGTTATTGTAGGAGCCACGGTGTTGGCCTATGAGAGATCCAGCACTGCCTTGCAATAAACAGGGAGACTCTACATGCTCACTCCACATGCTGGACAGAATCTGAGCTTTTCAAGCCTGTTTAATTACGAATAGCCTGATTTTATCACGATGACACAGTTTCACACCTCTTTTGAAATATTTTTCTTTACATGTATTATGTGGTTTCACCATGATTTTATTACAGCAGTGCTTGCTAGATGTCAGGTTGTTCTGGGTTGAGAAAATAGGAGGAAACAATGAGATGTTGTCAGTTACTCATTTGGAGATGGATTTGGGTGCTTAAAGAAAGGAAAAATCCGAAACAAATATGAAGTCGCACAGCTGGCATGCCAAAAGTTACAAAGTGATGTTATCGTGTGGTATCTTGATTGGAGTTGACTAAATGTTGCATGGCATTCCAGCTCCCTGCATCACAAGACTATCAACAGAGTAATAACCAGAAAACCAGAAACCAGCTGTTAACAGCCAGAAGTCCAATTGTTTTTGTCTCAGACTTAGGGTAAATATTGGCAGGCTATGCTTGTATATGGGAATTGAATTGTTTGGCTGGGATGAGGATGACTGTGGACACTTGAAATTCTGGTCATGCAGGGCCTGGGTTTCTTTTGTTCAGGTATTTTTTATTGCTTGGTCAGTAGAATCTTTGCTGAAACATTTGACAAAAATACAAATACAGCCTGTATCAATCAAAGTTTGGATGGAAGCAGCCTCACCTGTTGGCACAAATCTGTGCATGGTCATCTGTTTAATGTAGGATTTGTACCCAAAATCAGAGGGAAGGCTAAAAGCATGAATAAGGCAATACCATAGGTTAGTTATAGGGGAGCAATGTAATATCTTCAGTGTACAGACCTACATTGTACAGCCTGGATTTTGGCATCTTATGCTCTAGCCAGTATAAGTATTACTGAGGAAGGTGAAATAGCTTCTTTTGATGATTACTGTGATCTCTTCAGCACTTGTATTACAGGATAGGTTTTTCAGGGCAGTTCTTTCTGTGTGATTTCTCTCACTAAGGAATATGTGATGGTGTGTTGTGCTTGGGAGCCTAAGCTGATTTCATTAGGATGTTTTTATATTGTTCTTCTCTTTACACACCCTAAGAAGATTCTTCCTGAAAATGTGCACAAATGTTCATCTGCTGCATAGAGATTTCAACTGTAATAGTTTATTGTGCTATTTTCTAATGTTAGTGGTCCACTTTAAAAGCAACCAGGTAAATGTTAACCTGTAGGAAATCTTATTTGTTGTTTCTTTCAGGTTTTAAAATCTAAAGAATTATCATCACCAGGACAACGGTATATTGACAGCAAAGTAGTTAAAACAAGAGCTGAAGGAGAATGGTTGTCTTTTGATGTCACTGAGGCTGTACATGAATGGCTTCATCACAGAGGTGACAAAAAGTGCTCTTTGCCTTCACTCTTGCCCCAGCTGCTCCTCCACTAATTCAGGAGTATTTCAGAGTCATTCCACATGTAAAAACCAACTCCACTCACTTTTATGTTTTGCAGACAGGAATCTTGGATTTAAGATAAGCTTACATTGTCCATGCTGTACCTTCGTGCCTTCCAATAATTACATCATCCCAAATAAAAGTGAGGAGCTTGAAGCAAGATTTGCAGGTAATTAAAGAAAAAAACTCCAACTTTTAAAAATGTTTTGGTATGTACTAATTGAGGAGGGAAATAAAAAGCTGTTTCTGCCTTCTGAATAACATTTAGCTGATTGGAAACTTGCTCATTTGAGAATCGTCATTCTCAGCTGGTAGGAAATTATACTAAAGTCACAAGGGTAAAACTGTATCGCCTGAACAATTCTAAAGTCACAAGGCATGAAAAAGCTGTCTCATTCCATGCATGCAGCTTTGGTGTCCTTAAAAATCTGTGTTACAGTTTGCAGCATGCTCACAGGATATACGTATGATAGTAATGAGAAAATAGCTCAGTATTTTCAAAATAATCCTTTTGCTCTCCATCCTAGTACTGTAATGAGTCAGGCTTAGTTGAAAAGATTGAAATGAGTAGGCATTAAAAAATAAAAAACTGTAGTGAGGGTTATGACTATATGTGTTTTTTATGGACAGCAGGCAAAGTGATATGGAGTAAATTTATGAAGGTTGTATAAGCTCTCTTGTGTTTTTGAGCCATTAAACTTTCAGTTTCACAAAAGAGAAATTATATTTAATTGACTGTACTACAATTACCATCCACCAGCACACATGAATCTATAGCTATATTAGAACTAATTTTAACCTAAATTCTGTTTCTGAAGTTCTCATTTATTGAACTGTATCATGATTTGGTTCACTTGTTATCCAAGTATTTGGCTATATTCTTTGTCAAGTATTAAGTTTTTCTAACTGTTGTTTCACTGCATTGGAATTTTTTCCCGTAAGTAAATACATGTACTGTACATATGATTAAAGCCAATGTGTGCATTTAAAAACTGGTTAGTATGGTGTTTGGTCACTAGAATTGCAAATGTTAAGAAAAGAATAGTGTGTCTCTTTCTGTTTAAATGGTAGTATCTGGTTGGGGAGATTAATTTTCTAAAGGATGGTAACAAAATGCATAATGTGACTCCTGTGAAAGGCCAGTCCCTTGAGTCTCTTGTCTGTGCTATTGCCATGGTAAGAAGCTAGTAAGGCAGTTAGTGTTAAAAGAGAATACAGAATATGAGGCTGTAGATTGCCATTTCAAGAAGAAATACTTTAATTAGTGTCTTTTCCATGCCCATATAAAAGAAGAGACTAGAATAACTGACTTTCTGGGGAAAATTAGCAGATTTAAATAAACTGGCAATGAAAGACGGGGAATTTACAAGTTTCATAAAGGAGTGAATGTGATTGTGGAAACTAATGGGATAGAAGTAAGAGTTGGAAATGAAGGTGCAGTATCCAGAGCATCTTTAAGTGTGTTAAAAGGTTTTAAATGGTACATACCTGTTAAAAGTTGGGAGTACTGCTCTGATTGAAGCAACAAGAGAATCACTGCTTGGGGCATTTGAAGCTAAGACATGCAAGATGCAGTGACTGAAGTTACCTTCTCTGTTACTCATTTAAACGTTTCTAGTAAATGTTCTGGAATGGCATTAAACAGATGTGAATGTGGGAGGGTTAATACAATAGCTAACATGAGAACTGTGAGTATCTTAGGCATCTTGTGTTGAAATTTGCCCCCACTTCCCCAGTAAACATGCCCAGCTGACACCATCATGGCCCAGTTTCTGAGATTTTTTTTAAGAGATGGTTTATTTAATTTGTGAAGAAAAAGCAACACAATGTTTATCACCAAAATGTATTTTTTGAAGGTATTGATGACTACACATATTCCAGTGGTGATGTGAAAGCTTTAAAGTCCAATAGGAAAAAATACAGTGGGAAGACCCCACATCTTCTGCTAATGTTGTTACCCTCCTACAGACTTGAGTCGCAACAGCCCAGTCGGCGGAAGAAGCGTGCTCTAGATGCTGCCTATTGTTTTAGGTAACTATGCCTGCAATATTCTTACACAGTGGTGGAGACTGGAGGTGTCATGCAATTGTTTATCATGTTTCTTTACAGTTAGCCTTTATACAGAATGCAGACCCTCAGGGGTCTGTGTGCAGCAGGTCTGTGCCCAGCGGTCTCCAATTCCACAGACACAGGGGCAGATTGTTGTGACCTTAGACAGTAGAAGCTCAGTTCCATGTGGGATGATTCCCAGATGCATTAGCCCCATAGTTAGAGCAAAATTATCACCTTCACTTTGTTCACCTACTCAGAGTCTCCTCTGTAGAACCTGGAGAAACACACTTGAGGGAAGCCATTAGCTTTTTCTGTATGAGCAAGTCCTGCCATGTCCAAGCATCCTGCTATACCTGTAATTTCAGTTCAGCATAAGCTACTATTGATCTGATTTAGTTGAGAATTTTTGTGACTCAGACCTGCCTTTCTATAAAGGATGACTTCCAGGGAGCAAGCAACTGGATTATTTTTATTCCCAGTGTTGTCTTTGTTATGACCAATGTGTTTGTATTTTATTTCCCAGGAATGTGCAGGATAATTGCTGTCTGCGTCCACTTTATATTGACTTCAAGAGGGATCTTGGCTGGAAATGGATTCATGAACCTAAAGGATACCATGCTAATTTCTGTGCAGGAGCCTGCCCATATTTATGGAGCTCAGATACTCAGCACAGCAGAGTGAGTAATGGATTTGCTAATTTTCGGCTTCTGTTTTATAACTGCAGGTTGAGTTATGTTTCTGGGACTGACATCAGCACCAGTATTCAGAGTTAGTCTTAGTAACTAAGGATGATGAAATGTGGCCCTATAGAAGAACTCACTCTAGTGGCCTCAAGCTAGTGTGGAAGCTGGAGAAATCTACTGGCCCAGAGATTTACTTTCTTTTATGTGTTCATTGATACGAGCACATGGTTGGATTGAATACTTCTTGTGAGTATGTAGCCTTTGGAAGGGGCTTGGAAAAGGCCTTTCACTGTAGACATGAGTGGAAAGTGGCACAATGAATTTGGTCAGCAAAGACACTGAGGGAGGCACTTTCAGAGTAACAAAAGGGCTGAGTTGTACCGCCTGGTCATCACCTACTTTTAATGACCTGCCATACTGATAGCTGTCCTCCTTTTACTTCAAAATACATATTCTTTCTTACACTTTGAAAATTTATATGGGAAGGAGGGACTTTTTGTATGGGATATTGATAAACCAAATCATGGTTGTCTGAGATGGGACTTTTTATTTTAGGGATTGGATGTGGTATTTTTTAGCCAACTGCCTTAGGATGAGTAGTATTCTGCTGTGAAGTGCTAATTTCCTCTCAGCTGTCACTAAGGATGTCTAGACAGTAAATGCAAGAGACAGACATTCGCATCATAGTTGTCCTAAAGTAAGAATTTCACCCTCGGGTGCAGACTAAGAATGATGTCTCCCCTTTTTCAAGTCTCCCTTAAAATGACAGATCAGTGTCAGCCAGCAGGGAGAACTTGCCATGCCCAAAGGACAGCTTGAGTTTCTTTTGGTTGGTAAAACCATGATACCATGTTCTTCCTGAGCTTACAGACCCCTTTGTAGCTGTCACTGTCTGTGACATTGTACTGTTAGCAAAGTCAGCAGGCAGAGGTGTAAATAAGGTGAGTATGTTTCCGTGCTGGTGCAGAGTAATGGTGTACACATTTTGGAACTGCACTTGTTTTTAAAGGAAAGAGGAACAGTAACTGTCATGGTCACAAATATGTGGTTTGGATTATTGCCCGAGGAGCCAGAAGTTGCCTAATAAAGTAGTTAGTGTTGCTGTCCTGAACAGATCATCTGTCTCTCTAAGCTGCAAATGTTGTGTGGAAGTTCTAGGAAAAGGTCATTTGGTGTTTGGCTAAGGCATTAATGGCATCCTCAGGAGCACCTATGCATCATCAGTGGCTAACCCTACATACTTCCCTTGCAGAGAACCATGCATAGGAATCCAGGGTGACATAGGTGGTAACTCCATGCATCTGGCTCTCAGCAGCAGTAACTGCACCTTGAGCCCTGGTGCTTGCAGGGTGGCATTAATGGACTTAATTAGCATAGCCAGAGGGTAAAAGGAGAGGGGTGGATATGCTCTGAAGAGGTCTCTCTTCTCTTTGGTCACTTGTAATTCCAAAATCTGTAAACAGCAAATGGCAACCTGAAGAAACAGATAAAAACCTTTCCATTTCCTCTTTATTCATAAATATGGTGTCCCTGTTGATCCAAAGGGCATCATTCTAGAAGCAGACTCCAGACTCCACAAAGCAGAAGCCTGCTTTGTGGCTTAAGACTGTATGGACAAAACCTTAGGAAATTCAGGCATATTGTGATCACTAGATTGAAGTGGAAAAGCATAAAAACCCCTAAATTCCAGGAATCTTTATACCATTTTCAGTGGGCATTCTCTCAGGTGCTGTGGGAGGAGGTGATGCAGAAAACAGTTTGCTCATTAGAGGCAGCTCTCTTAATCTCTCTTTTTGGTTTCTCCTTCTAGGTACTCAGCTTGTATAACACCATAAATCCAGAAGCTTCAGCCTCCCCGTGCTGTGTGTCCCAGGATTTGGAACCCCTCACCATCCTCTACTACATTGGAAAAACACCCAAAATCGAACAGCTTTCCAATATGATTGTCAAGTCTTGCAAGTGCAGCTAAAGGATATCCCTGAAACAGCATGACGTGTGTTTATGAAAAATAAAGATAGCCAAGGAAAAAAAAAAAGAGAGAGTGAGAAGGAAAGAAAGAAAAATAAAAACCCGGGTTCATCAGTGTTAAAAGGAAAAAAAAGAAGAAAAAAAAGCGGTACTAGTCTGAACTGTTTGAAAGCTTGTTTTGTTGTTTTTTTTAAACTGGCGTCTGAAGCAAAACATTGAAGGCTTTTTCCTACATTTCGCCTACACATAGTGTGAGATAGACAAGAAGCAAAGTTAAAGAAAAAAAGAAACCTTTTAAAAAATAAACACTGGAAGAAATTTGTTAGTGTTACTATGTGAAAGGAAAAAAACAGGAAAATCCCATGAAGTGGAGTTGCTGTATCTGTCCCGTGCCTTACTTGATCTCTCTGTATTGTTACATAATAGGCATCCTACCCATTCCTCTTAGCTATAGAGTTAACAGTGCATTATTTATTTGTGTATAAAAACTATCAAATGAACATTTCTGTATCACCATTGGGAAAGTGAAAACCAGCCAATGTGGACAAGGTGGAGACCAAATAAGCGACCAGAAATACATATAAAGCCTAAAGGAACACAAGCTCAAAAGAATCAGAAAAGTAATGGTTAGTTTAGTTCGATTAAAATAGAAATCAGTTATTACATTACTGACAAACTCTGCCTTTAAAATACCTTATTTTTCATGTCAGCTGCCTAGAGAGGCTTCTTGTAAGGTCTCAAACCCTTGTTTTAAATACTGAATAATTTACTAATAAAGGACACTCTGTTTCAGTCTCAAAGACAAGTCTATAAGATTTTTTTTTTACTGTAAATGATTTAAAATGTCAGTTTAGTAAACCAGTGAAATATTTAACATTTACTGGTCTAATCTTCAGACCTTAATATGTTGCTGTATAGCTATGCTATGGGAATTTTTTTTGTTCTTTTGGTATATGTAACCATACCTAGAGTATTACAATAGGTGGGTAGTAAAAGCCAGCTTAATTGGAAACATATCTGTAGATCTCTATTTGTAAACTATTAAAAAATTACATACTTTATGTGTAATGTGTAAATTTTCACCATATTTTTGTACTCTGTAATACTGTCAGCTCTCATGACTTTGAATTTGAATTTGGGGCTCTTTTTGATCACTCAGAATCATGTGTTTCCCTCTAGCTGGCCAGTATGAATAGAGTCCCTGTATTTTGACTTGCACTACAAATACATGTTTTATAATAATTGCTATACATGTGCTTTGTATATTGTTCATCATTATGACATAAGCTACCTGACTCCATTTGTTTTTCTGTTTTATAAAAAAGGATGGATTAAAGCAATCTCCCCCCGGCTTCTCCCCTCCTCCTCCAGCTGTCCCGTTCATAATGCTTGCATCATGATGCGGTTCAGATCTCTGGGCCTACCCCTTTTCCTTACGGCTGTAGACATTCAAACCGATGGGCAGGGAGCAAGGTGAGGAGAGAAGAGGTGTCCAAGCCTGGCTGAGGCGAGGCCAAGCCCTGCAGAGGATGACATCCAGCCCTGTGCAGGAGGCCATAGGGAGCGGCTGCCGCGGCGATGACCACGCACGGGCGCAGCGGGAGCACAGCACACCCAGACGCGCCCACCTGGCACGAGGAACTTGCTCCTGCAGCTCCTCTGTGGGGCTGCTCCTGCTGCAGGTAACAGAGGTTTGCATTTGACTTCTGCAGTGGCACAATAGGGCCCTTCAGGCTGTTGGGGTATGTGTAAGGACTGGCAGGATCAGACCCTTGATTTTTGCAAGTTTATGAATTTTTTTCTCAGTTGATGCTAAAGCTTCTTTTGAAAAAAGATAAAGGAACATGGGGATTCCTGGGGTTTTGTTGTTTTCATATTGTAGAGGGAGTAAAAAGAAAAATACCACATTGTATATACTTCATTAAAAAAAAAAACACAACCTAAATAAGAATGAAAAGAATACTGAAGAAGGTACAATCATTTCATTTTATGTGATGGATGCTACTGCAGAGCAAATCTGGAAACCTGCAGTGCAAGCATTCTGCTTGGATGAGAGGGACATTTTCTGCCGTTGTCCTGAGCAGTGTTGGGAAGACACTCCTGAGCTTGGTGTTGTCAGTTCCAGTTTTAAGTGCAGTTTCTTTGGCTTCAGCAGAACACTGGTGCAAAACTGAGGTGCCGTGGTGGCTTGCACAGGCAGCTCCTCAGGACTTCTGTGGAGCCTGTTTATTGCCTAGATGGCAACATAGCCCCAGAGATTATCTAATCCCACCCACTGGCTCAGGAGGAGAAAGTGTGTCAGACTTCTGATTTATTTAGTGAGCTGAGATGAACAGGTGAAGAATCTGTCCTGCTAACACTTGCTTGAGCCAGACTAACTCCAGTGAGAAGATGCACTGAACTCAGTGAAACTCCTCAGGGTAATACATACTCTGGATTTTGCTGTATAACGACAGCAAAATTAGTTTTATCAGGTTCAGTATGAGAACTGTATTTTAGCTGGACAGGAGAGAAGACCAGGGTGAGCACATTTTACAAAACTTAAAAATGTTTTTGCAGTTCTCTGATACAGGAATGCAGCTTTCAAACCAGTTTTGAAGAAGTGGGATGGGAGATAGCATAGTTGTCCAACTATACTCACTGTGTGCTGGATGCAGCTGAAAATTGAACTTGGATTTGAAATTTTTCTCTTAATCATAGAACACTGTTTCTTTAAGTCATTGCCCCAAAATCGATTTTTTTAAAATTTTCTAGTGTTCCTCAAAATGCACTGATAATATTTGAAATTCTCTATTTCAAAGCTCCTGCAATTTATTTTTTCTTGTTCATTAGGCATGTATTTCCCTTTAATTACCAAGAGTGTTAGGCCTGATTCTACAATATGCAGAACTCATGGGTGAAATTCCCCTCTGCAGAGTGGCGTAACATGAGTCCTTAGCACCTCTCAGGTCTGATGTAAATACCCCTCAAATGATCTTCAGATGGGTCTGCAACAGCTCAAGAACTTCGTGCTACGGGGCCTTATTTTGGCAAGGTGATTGCCACTGCCTGGACAAAGTTCCCGAGAACTGATGGGAGATGTTCAGCATCTGGAAAGATCAGACCCAAGAGGCTGACTGGGGCTGAGGGGGAATCATAGCACTTAGCTGGGTGGGGTAGGACAGCACTTCTGATGTGTTTAGCATCAATACAACTGTATGGTTGGCATGGTTTAAAGGCAAAAAAAAGAAGGAACTTAAAGGACAGCTGTGTTGTACTTTGGTGATTGATTACTCTGTATTAACACATTGTATGTCTGTTTTTGTGGTGCTCTAGTGGTAAATAAATTATTTCAATTATATGCTGGTGTTGCTTTCGTATGGCTGTATTCTTCTGGCACAGGCAATTCCTCAGCCCTGGAATGTTAAATCCCTGCAAAGCCTGATTTGGGGTGGATTTTGGCATGTGTGACCTTCATGTGGTCTTTAGCTGGACAGGAGAGAAGACCAGGGTGAGCACATTTTACAAAACTTAAAAATGTTTTTGCAGTTCTCTGATACAGGAATGCAGCTTTCAAACCAGTTTTGAAGAAGTGGGATGGGAGATAGCATAGTTGTCCAACTATACTCACTGTGTGCTGGATGCAGCTGAAAATTGAACTTGGATTTGAAATTTTTCTCTTAATCATAGAACACTGTTTCTTTAAGTCATTGCCCCAAAATCGATTTTTTTAAAATTTTCTAGTGTTCCTCAAAATGCACTGATAATATTTGAAATTCTCTATTTCAAAGCTCCTGCAATTTATTTTTTCTTGTTCATTAGGCATGTATTTCCCTTTAATTACCAAGAGTGTTAGGCCTGATTCTACAATATGCAGAACTCATGGGTGAAATTCCCCTCTGCAGAGTGGCGTAACATGAGTCCTTAGCACCTCTCAGGTCTGATGTAAATACCCCTCAAATGATCTTCAGATGGGTCTGCAACAGCTCAAGAACTTCGTGCTACGGGGCCTTATTTTGGCAAGGTGATTGCCACTGCCTGGACAAAGTTCCCGAGAACTGATGGGAGATGTTCAGCATCTGGAAAGATCAGACCCAAGAGGCTGACTGGGGCTGAGGGGGAATCATAGCACTTAGCTGGGTGGGGTAGGACAGCACTTCTGATGTGTTTAGCATCAATACAACTGTATGGTTGGCATGGTTTAAAGGCAAAAAAAGAAGGAACTTAAAGGACAGCTGTGTTGTACTTTGGTGATTGATTACTCTGTATTTTAACACATTGTATGTCTGTTTTTGTGGTGCTCTAGTGGTAAATAAATTATTTCAATTATATGCTGGTGTTGCTTTCGTATGGCTGTATTCTTCTGGCACAGGCAATTCCTCAGCCCTGGAATGTTAAATCCCTGCAAAGCCTGATTTGGGGTGGATTTTGGCATGTGTGACCTTCATGTGGTCCACCGCAGGCTGAGGTGAAGAACATCCATCCAGGGTGAGGGTGGGTCATATCTGCTCTGGGGGTTGCTCTCCCCTCAGCCATTGTAGTGGATGTCTTGGTCTGTAGACAGCTGCCTCAGTTATATCAGTTTACCAGGAGCAGCTATGTGGCACATGGAAATGTGTTTTGACATAAAATAGGATTCCGTAGTTTGTTTTCTATTTCCATCCACTCTGCAATATGCAATTGTATTATCTAAGCAAATAAGAATTAAGGAGCCTGGAATTGCAGCTTTTCTTGATCAGGCTCTAGTCACTTGAATAAGTAAAACTGATGGCAGGAAGAACTTCAGGATTGAATAACTGCTTTTAAAGTTGATGAAATTATATGTGAAAATTCTTCCAGACCAGGGACTGCTCTCCCTGGTGCCTTCTCTGGCATCTAAGGAGTGCATAGCATTTCTTGGCTTGAATGTTTATGCCAGACTGTTTAGGGTTATTGTGATAAATTATAACAAATGGACTCTGTGGTCTGTCAATATGTTTAAGAATGTAACTTGGGATGATCATTAAAAACAATCTTAGGGGTGATTCCACCATGGTTACGCTCCAGCCTTAATTAATTTCAGTGAGTTTATGCAGGCATAAAACTGTAACCCTTCAAAATTTTCCAGATGCCAATTTTTATTGTCTATTTTTAGCTACCCAGCTATGTGCTTTGACATGAATGTAATCTGCCAGCCTTATTCTTACCGAAAGAAGTCCTCACCCTGAGATGAGAATACCTTGCAGCCCTGTCTGCTGTATTTGTGAAGTCAGTGAAGAACAGGAGGGTTTGAGGAGGAATGCTGATTGGAAATTGTAGGTGAGAAAGTGGTCATGGTGCCTGTAACTAAGGAGGAACAAAGTGGAGGGAACACTGTGCTGAAAGAAATTTTATAGCATGGGGCTGAAAAGATGGAAGATTTGCCATGATAATGAGATTTATGCAGAGTATTTTGATGCTGGGCTTGTCTTCATTTTGTTAACATAGCCTCTCCAGACTGTATCAGTGAAGCCCTTACTGTGCTTAAATCAAATTGTGGTTAATAAATGTGGAATATTCAATATAGGAAAAAAACCCAAACCATGTAAATGTCTTGAAAACTGTTTTTTAGGCCAAAATCTGCCTCTTAGTTCAGACAGAACAGATTCTATGAGGAGCCATGAGTTCTGGAAGAAAATAAACCAAGAGGTTATGTAATTATATGTGGTTATAAAGTAGATGTGAAGTAATGTAGTTGGCTTGTCAGTGGGTATGGGTGTAACAGTAATTTCTTCATCTGTATAAAAATAAAATTAAATGGAACAGAAAGCTGATGAGAACTTCCAATCAAATTTGATATGCTCATTTAATGAAGTAACCTGCTGGAATCTAATACAGAACCCCTGGGGTATAAACCTTTCTTCCAGCAAACGGTGGTCCAAGAAACAAGTATTTCCTACAAATAGGGTGTTTTAGTGCCAAGCCAAGATGACGGCAGTGATCATTGATCTTTGGGTCTCAGCACTGTTTGCACATACTATACACAATCCTGATTTAATAATTCACAAACTCATTCCAAAAATATTTGCTACAAGAAAGGGAACAAAAGACAAAAATGGCAAAGGAGACCAGAGTCCCTTGCTGTTCAACTAAGTACACCAAGAGCTCTCACATATTGTTTGGTCCAGCTAATTAAAGATGGATGCAACGAAAATGTTAACCTGTGAGTTCACATTTGATCAAAAATCAAGTGGCTGGGGCTCTGAAGAAGGGTTCAAACCTGAATCACTTTAATGAAATCCCGTTAGGTCCAATCTCTGCTACTGGTTTGTAACCAAACTTTAATGACCAAAGTTGTTGCTGAGGTGTGTGAGGCTTTGAGCTCAGTATGTCTGGAGTTCTTGAGCTGCTCTGAGTGTGCCAGATGCAAGTCCCACACAGCTCAGTTTTCTGTTTTTTCTCCCAAGAGCAAAGGCACATAAATATAATTGCCACTCATAGGAATGGCAGTTGGAAAGAGTCAAAATGTCCCTATGCATCAAGGTGTTTCCCGGAGAGCCAGGAGTGTTATGGGTCACCTCATTCTTCAGTGATTTGAAGACCAGCCTTGTGGGACTATGAGGTGGGGTTTTGCCATCTGATGGAACCCACATGAAATGAATTGATGGCTTCATTCCAGTTCCTAGTGTAAACTTGTTGGTAGTCTCCAAGGATATGCAGACTGATTTCATCCATCAAAAGCAGAAAATATCTTTATCCGGAAAAAAAAAGTCCTTTTTTCTCCCCCCCCTTTGGAAAAATGTAAATACAAGACAAAATATGCAGCAGTTCATGGGCAAGTTATGCATTCCTCTGCAGTGTGTAACCTGTTCTCAAAGAGGTGGTCTGGATCAATTTGTGAACAGTTGGGAGGGAAAGCTGCATTTGGAGATACTCTGAAATATATTATTTCCTCTGCTTCTTCTACGAAACCCTCAGTTACCATAAGACACACAAAAGGAAAAAAAAAAATCAGAAGACTGTAAATAAGCAAATGAACTGGCATTTCTCACCATGATACCCAGCTATGATGTATAACACCAAAGGTAAATCACTGCAGATCCTGAGTGTCAGATACAGCCTACTGATTTATACAAGCTTGGGTCACAGAAAGAGGAGCAGGAAAGATGAACAAAACAGAAGGTTTTTGTCAGCATAAGTATAGGCCCTACATAACACCATAGGAAAGCTGGACTAGTTTTTGTTGTGCTGTTTGCTTTGGCCTGCTTCCATAGCACAACAGAACATTCCCATTTCTCATGCTTTAAGAACAGGGGTATCTTTAGGGAGGTAGGAATTTACCTAGGAGTAACTGAAAGTCACTGATACATTTTGAGATCATTAGCAGTCAAGAGACAATTTAAATGAGCTGTTAACAACTTCTTAATTAACTTTTTCTGTAGCTAAGCTCCCCTTGCTGTTCTCCTGGCCTCTATCTCTTATGTGTTAAAACTTCTTCCACTGCTTTGCGGTAACAGATGGTGTCTATCAAATAGTCAAGATCTCAGCAAGTATCCCAAGGACTGAGGAGGAGATCTCAAGCATTAAACCCCCAGGTTTCTGTAGTTCCTGATCCCTTAAAGCAGTGCTGTAATACACCAGATGATCTGCAGGCTGTGCACAAAGCAGCACCTCAAATGCACTCTCAACAGTGGGCTACCCATGTAAATGCAAAAATACTCTGTTTTGATCTCTACAAGATACTTAGGGACTCATTCAAACAACTCTCTCACTGGTCAGACCTCCTCTCCCACTGTAAGCACTGTGAGTAATGTAGGAGGAATCCATGACTCTCACCTATGCCAGGGGAAATTTATCCTCAGATAAATATGTATATGCAAAAATACGTGTCATGGCTTGCAGAGAGGAAAACCCCATTGCCGTGTGTTTTAGCTCAAGTAAATTTCTTCTCAGTAGCTGTTAAAGTGCTGTGTTTTGGGTTCAGAATGAGAATGGTGTTGATAACTCACCGATGCTCTGGGCTTTTTGCTAATTCATGTTTATCCTAGGATAAGGACTATTTTTCCCCTTGTTTCATGCTCTGCCAGTGGGGAGGTGAGCAAAAGGAACTAGGAGGGATCACAGCTTGGGCAGGTGACCTGAACTGAACAAAGGGATATTCCACACCACAGAACATCATTCCCAGTGTATAACCTAGGGGAGTTACCTGGAAGGGCAGCCAGTCTGGGTTCAGGAAGGGGGTCTGGCACTGGTCAGTGGGTGGGGAACAATTGTATTGTGCATGACTTGTTTTTTTGCTTTTATTGCCAGTATTATTATTTTCCATTATTATTCTATTTTAATTTATTTTCAACCATTAAAATGTTCTTATCTCAACATACAAGTGTCACTTTTATTCTCCTCCCCATTCCACTGGGGTGAGTTGGGGGTTGTGTGGTGCCTCATCTCCAGCTGGGTTTAAACCATGATACACTTACAAGTAAGAATATACATAGTGAAAAAGGAAAGAATTAAGTCATGTTTGATCCATTTCTGTGCATACATAAATTAAAGTAGTGCATATAAATTTAAAGACCTCTTTAAAATTTACCTTGGGCTGAAATGGTTTTTTTTAGTTTTTTTTTCTGTAATCATAAGCCACTCCCTCTATTTGCTAAGTAACTTTCCACTTTCTGGACAGCTTCACTACATGTATTCTTAGCAGTCTTGCTGTATGGCCCCAGGGAAAAAAAGGAAATTTCAGAGACTGATTCTCTTCTGGGTTACTCCCCAATAGCAGTTTGGGTTTGTAACTTGCATTGTTGGATGCAGGAAATTATTTTTGGAGGCAACAGGGTTGAACTGACTGGTCTTATTCTTCAGCTTTACTACAGCCCAACTATTTCAACAGGGGACAAACCAGGTTTTAAAGTCATTTGTCTAAGAATAGTCAGGCTCAGTTTGCTATTTTACTAGAGCCTTCATACAAAGCATATGCGTTTGTGAAGTGTTTGAACACTGATAGCCACAGTAGCCTGCAAGAAGGCATTTCTATTGCACATTTGAGCTTATATTTGAAATCTAGAAAGATGATGAACATGACAGTATTCTGGAGAAAGAAATTGATCCTCTTATCATTTAGATTGGTATATTTTGCGAGGTGTTGCTGCTATTTTTCTCTCATCCAGCGGCATTGAAAATAACATTCTCTAATGCTTGAATCAATTCTTGTGCTGTATTTATTGAATGGATGTAATATATAACTATAACCCGGGGAAAACTATCCTTTTCAGTGTTCACTATGCTTATAGTGCTCTCAAATAGTTTTCAGTCTGACCTTTTGATATTGGAATCCAGCCCAGAGATAAATTTGTCTACACAGTTTTATCAGGCTTTGCTGAGATATCTTTGACTTCAGAGAGTAACAGGTAAGTATATTTGCCTTGCACTTTTCAATCACACACAGCTTAGCTTGAGAGCAGAATTCAGTAATTTGTGCTCTAGTTTGTTGGGGTCACAGTCAGATGAGTATATCAGCTTTCATTTCAAACATGAAAGCAGATTTTCAGTTTTTCTGACTGTAAAGAAAATCATGAAACCATGAGCTGTGTTAAATTAACACAGCAGCATCTACTTGAGTCTGCAGAATTACCAAAGCAGACCATGGTCAGTGAAGCTTTGTTCTTTGTGGCTTTTCAATGGAGAATATGCTCTTTTCAGAGGAAAGGCTTTTCCCCCTGCCTCTGGCATACAGCAGCAACATCTTACAAGTGAAACAACTGTCACATTTTTTCTTTGGAATTTAAGAATGAAAACATCAAGATTTCAAGTTTTTGTTTTGGAAAAAAAAAAAAGGAGGAAAAATAAATAGCTAATCATCTAAACTCTTTTCAGCCTCAACAATATTCTTCCCCCCAAAAAAAAAAAAATTGCAGCATGAACTGGTCCATCTCTGCAAGTGTCCTAGTGAGAAGCCTCTCCAGAAAGATCCCTGCACCTTCCTATCTGTATTAAGAGGGCAAACACCTCAGTGCCAGTACTCTTCACCAGCTAATGGAAAGGGATGACAGACACCTCTTAAAACTGCTTTTAGCTGCACTACTCTTTGGCAGTGGGGCCTTTATTCACTGCTGAGCAGTGGCAACTTGACAAGAGAATAAGGCTGTAATGGCCCTTTGAAATAAGGTAGATGCAGAAGACAAACTATGTTCAGACATGTCTTGGTGTTCAACCACTGTCTGACCTAAGAGAAAATGTAAGCGTGAAGGAATCTCATTCAGCAAAAAAGTGACCACAAAGAACAGGAATCATACCCTGCATCTCCAGATACAAACAGGCAGAAGGAGAAGGTTTTTTACCACAGACCTGCTTAGGAAAGTGCAAGAGCAGTGACTCTCAAGGCACTACAAAATATGATGACACATCCCTAGGCTGGCCAGGCACTGCGTGGGAGTAGCTTCATCACAGTCTAGTTTCAGCTTCCTCATGCACTTGGGTTGTTTGGTGGTATGTGTCTGTCTCTGAATCTTGATTTATTCCTTTGAAATCTTCTCAAGGGTAATCTGCCACAGAATGTGTTTGTATAAAGGGATGAAAGCAGCAAATGTCCACATGAAAAATAAAGGTCAATCAGACACTTCTCATATGAATCATCATTACACCCATACTTCCTGCTGGAATAATTAGGAGATTTGTTTAGAACACTGTGCTTCTTTTGATTTATTCCAAATCTGTTGTAAATTACTGACTAGAGATTGCATGCTGAGCATCTTTGTACTAAAATGATTCTTAATCCATACCAAAAAATTCTCAATTTGCTTTAAGGAAACTGCTTCCAAAGGCTAAAGGGCAAATATGTTTCTTTTACCTCTTTATTCTGCAGCCTGTCTCCTGACTTTCTCTGTATCAATGCCATGAGTTCATGGCGTTGATTTGCTTGTATCTTATGTTGACATTTCTTGAAAAAGTGTATGGCATTGAAATTTGTCCATCAGTTTGCCACATTGACCATTGATAGCTAGGAGACACAAGTGACTTTGAGTAAAATGTGTTGGCTTGAAGCTGAGTTCCTAAAAGTCAAAGAAACATTCCAAATTCCTAATCTTGGAGTCCATAGTCCAAAGTGGTTTTTGGGTTCCCAGTCACAGTCAGCCCTCTTCAATTCTGCTTCCAGAAACTAAACAGGAGGTACCTTTCATGATGGAAACAGAACAGGAAGGCCAGAAAGCTCTTTAGATCTGTTTATAGGCTTGGAAACCTAAATATATTCCTAGCTAAGGAATATTTTCATGGATACAACTAACCATATGCAATGATCAAGTACAGACAAATTCTTCTTGTCCCAAAAAAACAAAGGAGACTTCTCTGCGGAACTCATAGTGAAAAGGGCTGGTTAAAATGGGGATGTTCCTAGAGGCGTCCAAGGCCAGGCTGGATGGGCCCACCTGATCTAGTGAGTGGTATCCCTGCCTGTGGGCGGGGAGGCTGGAACTCCAAAATATTGAAGGTTCCTGCCAAACCAAACCATTTTGTGATTCCATGATTAGCTCCAAATAAATCATTAAACTGACGCTGCTGAATAGCCACTGGATTTCCAGCATTCAATTAACATTTTATTTGTTTGATTGGTGTATTTTTGGGGGGTTTAAGATAAAATTTGGTACATTCACTCAGCCTTCAAATCCAGCATTATTTAACAGCTTAAATGAGAAATATTGTGCTTTTATGTTACTAGTTTAATGCATCGAGCAAACAGAGATCAAAGTATCTTGAGAACTACATTTAATTATAATCGCCGCCATAAATGCCAGAGCAAGATGTGGCTCTTTCATAAAAGAAAACACAGTAAAACAATATTATGCAGTTTACAAATTCCATCAAACCACTGTACAAATAAACAATGCTACTGAATCACACAACAAATCATCTTACAATTAGGCCACACAAGACATTCTGGTTTGCAAACCAGCCTACAAGCCAAAGAGGAAAACTTTGAAGATAAATATTGCCATATGTGGAAGCCCAGGAAAAAATATTGCTTACTAGCACGGAGCATCATTTTGAAATGAAATTCTCTGTGGGAATTGAAGATTTCTTACAGAGGTTAATATGTTTTGCAAGAAACCTCACAAAATGGAAGCATAAGGTATTACAGATAGGCCCAGACTCTGCAAAGGAGTGAAAACCCTTTTAAAGCAGCTGGATTTAGCCTGTCTGCTGCTTGAGTACCTAAGTTTAATTGGAAGTTGTAACATTTTCTCTGTCCAGGACATTTGTCTAGTTGTATAAGGGAAACATCCTGTTCTTTCTCAGTCAAAGTGTACTGATAATGGAAAAAAGTAGAATTTGGTCTACATGAGCTTTAAATGGCTGAAGTGTTATTATTTTACCACTCCTTATTATACTGATAATCAGAGATTCTTAGCATTCTGATGGAACAGTTTTGCAAAACTCAAGGTCTTCTAAGGATCAAGACTTACCAAAGCAAACAGACATTTGGAAAGTCTGTTTTCAAGACACATAATGGTTGTGCAGTTCAGGAGACTGGAATTTAGCATTCTTTAAAAACCAAGGCACTGAAAGACACCTAAAAACAGACACCAGCAATCAGTAAGGGCGTCTAAAATCTTCTCTCAAAGATGTTGGCAAAGGAACATGTTTTTTCTAAAGTCAGATATATGTTCCTCCTTAATGATGGTGATTCAGGGTCAGGTCCTGAAGCATAAGGGTCAGTAAAGGAGAATATTAAAGAAAGAAGCAAATCATAAAAAACACAAAATCAACATCAGCCACTTATCCATCTGAACAAATTTTGATTAAAATAAAAAATGCAGAAGTGTTTCATTTGTTTGAAATTTACAATCTCTGTGCTGTTCTGCTGGTTTGTTCCTAATTTGTTTTGCCTTATACCATGAAAGACCGTGAACATTTGAAAAGCGTTTATCTTTCATGCCTTGAAACAAATAAATGGAAAAAAAAAGTTGATATATTAAAAGGGATAGTTTAGAACATTTATAGAATGATAAAATACACTTTAAACTGTATTGGTTTATATGCATTATAAAGGGTATAAAATTGCTTGAAAGCTTATAATTGACATCTCTAGCTCATTAAATGTTTTCTTTCTGTCACAGGCATTTCTCATAAAGTTGATCAAAGATTTGGATTCTCCAGAAAATGGCTCATATGTTAAGAATAACTCAGAAGTGCTGAAGTCACATTTTTATTCTTGCAGGGTTACTAATGAAATCTGTACTCTTGGTGCAGAGGTTTTGGAGAGATGGGTTTAAGCAAAGTTTTTACAAACTAGGAAAATATCTTTAAGAAGGTAGCCCCCACTCCCAGTTTTCAGCTTCACAGCAAATGTAACATCCCTACAGTTGTCCTAATTTAAAATTTTTCCCATCTGTGGTGTCCAGTGTATCATCCTTTCAAGAGATGTTATAAAACTAATTGGGATTGTAGAGCTTTTTTTTCCACTAGGACTTAAAGTTGCACACAACTGTGTCACATCTCAAGCTGTCCTGATGCACACTGAGCTGGGTCTCCATTTGCTGCATTAGTTCAGTCCAGGGATTTTGTGGGAGGTCTGATTTATGTCAGCACATGCCTCAATAAGAGAGAAAGAGAAGCAAAAGTGTTGTTGGCCTTACTTTGGGTGGGTGTAGGTTTGGGGCACCACAGTATTTTGTCACGTATTCAATGGGTGCTGCTCTCTGAAGCTTCCCCTAAAGCTCCTTAGGAGCTTTAGGGTGGAAAAACATGGCCTGCTCTAATCCAGCTATAACAATTGAGTCTTTTCTCAGACTTGCTGGCTGGTGTCTTACATGGTTTGAGGTGCAGTCCCTGCATTTTCAGGCTCTTGGGACTACATGGCCAATGCAGAGTGGAAGATCTCTCCTTTTGGCACCACAGGGCAGCAGTTTTCATGGAGATTCAGAAGGTGATAAGCAAAGGTCTGCCAGTTTACATCATATATTCACCCCAATTTTGTCAGGCAAGCAAGCAGGCTCTGCTTGCTCACAATTTATGATCTTTGCATTACTTACTGCTTTTTTATTTCAGACAGCAGCAGTTGTTTTGCCAGCATCGACAGCAGGTCTAAACCTACTTGGAGCAAGAGGAAGACTTGGTCTTTGCCCTTTCACTGAGGCATAGATAGCTCAGGCTGTGGAGAAAACCAAGACAAGTCCTACCACTTAAAAAGATTTTCTCCCCAAATGACTATGGTCTTAGGCTTTGGCAGAGCAGCTCCAACATCTCCTGCTGGATGTGTGCTCATGGCCAGGCATCAGCACTACCCCAGAGATGCTTTAAAGCAAGCGTGAGTCACAGAGAGTTTTGGATGGCAAATTTGGAAAGGATGCGCTGGGTAGGGCAGGGAAAGGCAAGAAGGGTGCCCATGGCTGGGAAAAAAGGGCACTTATGTCTTAAACACTTTATCTCTGTGTTTCTTGCTCTGTTGTCTGCCTGTGTCCTGATATTTCCACCAGGGCTGCAGCCCTTAGTATGTAAACAAACAGTCAGAAAGAAAGCGCCTGGATTTTGTCTGAAATGTGAGCAGGAGGTGCAGGAGATGAAATCTCTCTCATCCTTGCTGGGGCCTGTCTCTGCAGCTGATTTTGAACAGCACTGAGTCATAGCAAAAGACATCATGAACTCCATGAAGCCAAAGAAACCCTTGCCAGGATCCCAAAGGGGATTCCCAACCACCTCACTCATGTGCAGTGCCTCTGGCATCCAGTGGCTTGCCCAGATTTATTTATTTATTTGTTTTATTCACCTCTGTTTTGTCTGGAAAAGACTTATCTGTTTCTCCTCCTCAGGCTCAGGTCTTTCTTTCAGCTCCTGCCAAATTCAAGGGCCACTGGTTTTGTTAGCTTCTTTGGAGGATGAGCCATCCCTCTCCCTTGTCAGGCTGGCCAGCAGCCAGCTCCTGGGAGGTGACCACAACCTTCGAGGAGAGGGATGCAGTGCCACAGCTGGAGAGAGAGACATCAGGTAGGAGATGTGGTGTTTGGCACCCTGCAAAGGCTGTGGGGCTGAAGTACCACCCTGGGACATGGCTTTAGCCCTGGGCTGATCTTCCAGCAGGGACACAGCCCCTTCTCACACAGGGATGATGGGAAAGGCAAATTGGATGGGGGGAGGAGGAAAAGCAATGCTCAGTGACACCAGGAAATTTTGCCAGGCTATGAATGTGGCCCTTAGCACCTAGCATGTGTAGGCTTAGCACTGCCACAGAAAGCTTCTTTCCCCCTTGCCAGCAGTGCCATTTTGGCTGGGACAAGACTCTCAGCTGCTGCCACAGCCAGGCCACTGTCATCCATGGAAACACACCAGCTTGATTCATCTTGGTATTTTCATCTGTGCCTCACTTGGAGAGCTGCCCAACTACCACCTCCAAGGAGAGGGGCTGCTGGGAACCTCACCCCTGGCAGTCACACTGCACCAGGGGGAAGGAGTGGACCCTTCCTCAAATTTTGGGGTGTCTCAGGTTGGCAGGAACCCAGTTGTGCTCCCACCACAAGCTCAGGGCCAGCGGGTGTGGGCGAGAGCATCGTCAGCACCGCCGAGATCCAACACCCTTCACGGCAGCTGCACACACAGCACTGTCCTGACACTAAATAAATAGTAAAAAAAGAGATGGGGGAGAGAGTGAAACATACACCCTCCATTTCACACAGTGTCCAGAAAGCCTGGCTGTCAGCATCCTTCTGGACTCCCTCCAGACAGGTATTCATTACATAGATTGGACTTTTTAAATACGATAGAAATGAGAACTGCAAACTTAATATGTTTTTCTTCTTGGGAGATGAGGGGGCAGGAGGGAGGGGAATAGCATTTACCTCATAATTTCCCTTTCTCTTCCCCCCTCTGTGTAGGCCACATTATTCTTTCTGCAAAGGTACTTGGGGAAACTTGCTAAAATTTTCCCTCATGCTTGAAATTTACTTACCCTGGGTAACAGGAAATGTGGTGTCTTGTGATGTAGATTGTTATACCAGATGGTAATCTTAGCACATGCTATTTGTGTAGATCTGCGGTGCAAGTGAGTCATCATTCGTAGCTGACCTTCACTGCTGTGAAAATACTTCTTTAATAATAACAACAACAATGACAATAACAATAACAAACAACCTTTCAACAGGGCTCGCCTCTGCCTGGCACGGGGACAAGGGCCTGCTGTGCAGCCCGTGAAGGTGGGTCCTGGGCTCTCTGCAGAGCATAGTTACAATCCCTCTGGAGCAGGATCCAGGACTCATTACGAGTCTTTCCATTAGCTCTGCTGAGCTCTGGATCAGGCCCAGGTCATGTTGCATCACGTTTCTTTACAGCCTCCTTACATTCCCCTCTCTGCACTCCTTTGTTGACAGAAAGCACTTGCCCTTTTTCTGCCATAGAGGAAGAGGCTCAGCCCCATAATCAGACCTAAATAATGTGACCATCTTGCTGCTCTTTCCAAAGTCCTTGCAGCATGCTGAATTTAGCAGAAAGAGAAGACTGTGAGATGCATTACCCCTGAATAAAAATGTTGCTTGCAATTTTCTCAGCTTAAAAAGGAGTATTTTTTACCTGAGACAGGTAACAAAGCCCACTGATATTTCAGTGGTTTTACTGGAGCCTCCCACAACACCTGTTGTGGGAAAGGTGTTGGAAGGGTGTTGGAAAGGAAAGCTCAGCCTTTCTTATCCCTTTTTGTTTGTGTGCACAGATAAATCTGAGGCAGGTTTCTGCCTCAGCAAATCTGCAGATCTAAGCCCAGATCCTGCAAAGACTCTATTGGTGCAGGATTGAGCTCATAAATTGAAATTACAGTTGTTATTAGTAGTGCCACTGCAGTCCTGTAGAAATCCAGACATAGTATTTGACTCCAGCATTTCCTGCAGCAATGAATTCCACTCCGGGAAGAAGCATTTCCTTTCATTTTCCTGAAGTTGTCCTTCTACTGTGGGATTTAAGACAAAGATTCATTTTTCTTTCCATTAAAATTAAAATACTGGATGCTAGCAGAAAGTGGTTTCTGGCTCGTTGTAAATATCAAAACCTCAGACCTTACTAGCTCTGATAGCTTTCCAGAGCTATTCTTCCAGGCATTTCAGCATCTCCTTCACTGTGTCCTAAGAAGAGGGTGAGAGTTTCAGACCAGGGTACAGATTCTGCTTAGAAAGTTGTTTGATAAAACAAATAAAGCATTTAAGTAAGGAGAGCCCAGAAGCCTATCGAATGTCAAACTTTTCAAAACCAATTACAACTCACATCTGATAGAGTGAAAATCACACTGGCAATTAGATCAAGAATGGCTGATTAAATTCCTCAGGCTCCCCAAATCACAACGCCAGTATTTGTTTCAAAGACCTTATAATTACTGTATTTAAAAGGCTGCTATTCAATACTCTCCTCTAACTCTAAATTGCTCCTGATGTCAGCTTGAGGTACATGAAATTCTGCCTATGGCATATCCTGTGGCTGATCAGTGCACATGAGCTTCATGGCAGCGTGCATATCTTTTGCTTTGTACTAACCTTCTCTAAGATCAGAGGCGATGGATACTGTAGAAGAGGCAGTAGGTCTGACTAAAAGTCTGTTAAATTAGTGGAAAAAATGGATGTTAATGGACTTTAAATCAGGTCCTTTGTGACTGATTTTGCTGGATCACTGTTGCAATAAAAATGCCTCTTTTCTCATGCTGAACTGTACTTATCTCCCAACCAGGGGAGTACAAGTGACACATACATTCATCTTAACCTACTTCACATTTTTCAGCTGCTTTTATGAGTGGATTGACCAAGCAGGAACTAGTTGCAAAACAAAGTTTTTAAAATTACTTTGGAGTGCTGTGAAATAATTTATTTTTTCTACAACCTGTCCTGTTCAGAAGAATGTCATATTTCTTACACTGTCCTGCTGGTAGCATTGGTAAAGTGTTTTAAAATTGAAGTCCATTTTCTTGCTCTCACATGCAGTATATGCAGCCCTTGTAAAACACAGAAAAATTCCTGATGTTTGAAAAAGTTGCTTCTGGTGCCAAAGCAGACAGAAAACGTCTATGCTCCTGTAGAAATGCAAGGGGAATAAAGCTGTTTCTAAGGGGATAAATGTCTCTCCTATTTCCTATTCCCTGTTACTTTGGTTACTGTTACTTTTAAACATTCCTAGCATTTTGCACATAATAAAAAAATGGCAAAATCCCTGTTCATTTCTAGACACTATGTTCAAACCAAAGCTGCTTGTGTAAAAGAAAAGTGTAAAGACCAAACTCCATCCCACTCCAGTATAGCCACCCATCCTAGGTGAAGCTCTTCCATCATCCCCTCTTCCCCTCTACTGCAGTTATTCCTTGCATCCAGCCATCATCACATCTTGCCCTCTACTGCCACTCTTTCCCCCAAAACTGTTCTTCAGACGAAGCAAACCAGCAGGCAGCCCCTGTCCCCATCCCATTACCAGAGCCACGAGCCATTGTGTCCACATCAGGACCAAGAGCTCACCACTAGGAACATTTCCTGCTGGAAGCCTTCATAGCTGTGCTGCTGCTTGTGTTTCTTTTATTTATTTAGGGATCTATTTTCAGCTTGGTATCTATTTGCGCTCTACCTAGGGCAGAACAAGAGTTTTCTGGCCATCTGAAATATTTTTTTTTCCATAAGCATTGCCCATCAGTGCCCCTGGGTTTGTGTTTTGCAGGATAGACTGTGTGGGATTCATTTGTACTTTAATAACCTAGTAAAATGACTGAGAGCTGCCACTATAGGTTTGCTTCTCCTGAAAGGGTTTTAGCTTTCATTAAACAGTAGTATCTGTGGCTTTTTTTTAATTCTTAAAAGTGTAAAAAACTCATTATTTCTTTTCCCCAAGTGTTACATAGAAAATACCTCTGGCTGAAGTATCTACAAATATGGCATTCTCTGATGTTCCTCATTTGTCTGTCATTAGTAATATCCTTTTGTAACCTCTGGCTAAGGCATTTTTCAGATATGCAGTTCTTCTGGTAACTTATTTACTCAGGACAGTTTAATTCAGAGGCAACATCTGGATTTCTATGGAAGCCAGCCTTATAGCTTAGCTGACTGAGGTACCACAGAGGTCAAGAGAACTGCCTGTGGTGATCCTTTAGCTGCCATTGAACTTAGGACCTTCCTGCCTCTAAAACACTGTGTTGTAACTGTCAGACTTTCTCATCAAAAATCATATTCCTGGGGATGATCTTCTTTCCTTGGGCCCTGATTACATCCTTCCTTTTTCATGGTCATTTTTAGGCCAAATTTATCTGTTCACTCTATCAGTCCTGCAGCACTGTCTTGAGTAATATTGCTTTGCTCTGCATTTGCTTCCAAAACACATTTCAGTGTTTACTTCAGATGACAAACAAGGTTTGAAAGTGTTCTTTTGGCTCTTGAAAAATGATTTTCTGTTCCTTGCATATTTCTAGGATGTACAGGTATTTCTCCATCTGTGATCATCTTGTGAAATCATTACTTGTTCAGAGTGTTTTGAAGCCATAAAAATCCAAACAAAACAGAACTGTATTTTCTTCAGCTATTGTTTGTGTGTTAATTAGACATCTCTTTGAACAAACGGTGTGAACTCGTTAATAAACTTGTAATGAAAGAAATATTCAAAACCTCAGTGATTAATGAGCAGATGTTAACAGGCAGTGCAAGCTTATGGGAATCCATTTCTAATAGTGATGTCAACAGAGAACAATTCACAGACATAATTACTAAAAAATTATCAGAGACTTCCTTGTCAAGTATTTTGTATGTTTATAAAGCTGTTGGTGACTCATTTTAAGCAGTCTGGGAGACTTATTTGATTTGGAATCCGGGTTTTATTATAGCTTAGCTGTTATGTAATAGTTTACTCAGACGGAATGGTCAGCTATTCTTCCATCTCAGCCCAGTTCTTATGTGTGCACCGAGATTCCTTGTAATTCTTTCAGCAAATCATATCTAAATGCTTTTCCATACTTTGAAAATACAGTTCTCGTTAAAGCTGAGTAGTAGAACAGCCCTTTGCTTAATTACCCATTAGATTGTCTGCCATCCACTATAAAGTTCAAATGCTGCAGTATTAGCCACCCTGTGCTGCTCAGTTCCCTGTTCCATGTGCATCAGCTCTCTCCAACATGCAAGCAACCTCAGTAAATTTTATCTGTGTTTGTTTTAGAGGTAATCTCATAGCAGGAAGAGTGCTGAGGCACTCTGGCAGGTGTAATAACTAATTTCTTAGCTTACAGCACAGACTACAGTCAATGTTGCCTGTCTCTCCAGTGTCATTAATGTTGAAGTGAAATAATCTGGATGTAATTTTTACACTGGCACTAAAATGACATTTCAGTGAATCTATGAGTTTCTTTTTCCAAGACATTCCAGTACAATCAGCTGTCGCTATAGAGCGCGACACAGTATAGTAATAGACGACTCCACTAGAAGGGTGAAAAGGGGCATTTTATTAAATCAACATAACTTTTATAGTCTTTCCAGATATTGACACCCATCTAACACATATACAGTGCCCATTGGTCATAAAAGAGAAACAAAGTTCTCAGTAGACACCGAAAGAGCCACGTCACACTTGAGCCGGCCAGAGTCCATATCTCTCAACTCCCTCTTCTTCCTCTGGTCTCCATGGTAACGACCTTGGCATTCTTTCAGGAGAGATATAGGGCTTCTCCTTATCTTCAGGAGGCCCTGCTGGCTCACAGGGACAGCACAGAATGTCTTTCCCACAATCAGCTATAGAATTACCTATCTGTTTCTTTGATTGCTTACTGTCATTCCTTCAGATGAACTCCAAAACCAAAACTTGGAATGTTGAAAAAGGCAAGCACAGCTGTCCTCCATTCCTGGCTCTTCTCCGGGAGACTTTGAAGATTTTATATAGCTGAGATGTAGCTGGTATTTGTAGAAAACACTGAGATTTTTGGATGTTAATATAGAGTTGTTGTTTTGATTTCTTTATATCATAGTAGTGGCAAGCTGTGGCAGATGAAAAATGCCCATAAACATCATGTTTAGATTTGCACTACCAAACCGTGCTTGGTGTTGCCAACAAACCAAGATAGTTTTGGGCCACTGCTCTGTGAACTCTCTGTAGCTGACTGTTGATACCTTTTGCATACTATCATATTTTCTGATCTGCAAATACTATTTAAATGAAATTAAAATCATCAGCTGCAATCAAACCTGACACAATTTTCTAGAGAATTATTTTGCTGCATAAGACAGAAGCTTATCAGTACAAACAGGTTTTGTAAGCAACTCAGATCATAATTGTTTTGGGGCAGAAATAGCCTGTATTTTTAATATGCATAGCCAGCCAGCTGCTTTAGGGCAGATAAGGCCCTAGTGCACATTCTCAACACGCAAGGAGCTTCAGAAAGATTTGTCAGATAAAACAGCTTCCTAGAGATGGCACTGGTGGTACTCCAGATGTCAGAGTGCTCATCGGCAGTTGGGAAGGGATTATTGCAACAGGGAGCAGAGATGCCAGGGTTTGACCCACTCCTACTCTATATAGAAACTTTTCTGTGTCTTAGAGAAGAAATGCCTCAAGAAATTTGGCTTCCAAGGGTCCCTCAAAGCCAGTTGGAGCTGGGTCCCTAAAACCCACTTCACAAATGCTCTGGGAGCAAGATGTACAATGGACTTTTGTGGCTGGAACTTTTAAGGGAACTGCAGCTTTGTAGGAGATGATGAAAGTATTTTTAATCAGCAAGCCAGTGGTTGAAATGTTGTTCTCAGATGTATGGGTAGACCTGAAATTACTCCTCTGATATTGGGACACCTGATCTTGCATTTCTCTCTTGCTTTTTCTACCTTTACTACAGCCTATATGGCTCTGGTCCTGGGAAGATCCCCTCTCCTGGAGGAATTTTTTTATAGCAGATGCAAAAATAGAGGGTTTCTAATCACCTTAGTGACCTCTGATGAAGTTTTATGTGGGGTGGTTCAAAAACTGAGAACTGGAAAGAACCATTTGCATCCCTCTCTTTCAAATTCTTTAGTCAGAACAGACACTGTGACACCCTGGACCAACTCATCCCTAGGTTTCCCTGGCTCTGAACTACACACACTTCCCTTGTGCCAGTGAGAGGGTTTCTGCCAAAACAACACCATGCAGGTCCTGGCTCCCTTTTACCTGCAGATAATTCATTCCAACCTGGTAGCACACCTACAGCCCTTTGGGCTTGTGTCTAACACCATCCTTCTGCAAATATATCAATGTCAAATAGAGACAGGACAGCAGAGATATACTGCAGCTTTTTCTCTTTGCCACTGTTTCTGTAGCATTACTGGGGAGATGTTTATCTGAACAACATCTGTCCTGGAAAGCAGCATAGTGCCAGGGCATTGAATTGGAAAACCAATTCAGTACAGAGAAATTGCAATATTTTTTCAGGATTCCTGTCAGCCTGGAAGACTTGTGAGGCCTTATGGGGGCATCTAGAAGCATGTGTTACCTAAAGAAGTACCTTCAAAATTTGGATCAATGATGCAAAAATAAGACCAAGAAATCTCCTGCCTTTACAGGCTGGGAGACCTCCTGCCTTTCCTGCTGTGTTCAGCTGTGGAGCTCCCTTTCCCAGGCTTCAAGGCCACATGGGATGGCAAGATGGCCTTTGCAGCAGCCATGACAAAACAGAAGCACTTGGTGGGTCAAAGCATCTTTGCAGAGATCCCTCCTTACCAGCCCTGAAATCTCCCAGAGCACAGATGAGTGGAAATTTAGCAGTGTGAAAATCTCCCTCACCAAGAGCGAGCCCTGGGCACGTGCCGTGGTGGGACGGGCACATTGGCTGGTTTGAGGTGAGTTACTGCAAGAGCTGAAGTGACCCAGCTGGGCAGCCCCAGGGACAGAACGTTCTCAACTCTGTGTCCTTCAATGGCAATACTGTCTGAGATGGAAAATTTGAAAATGGACAAGAACATTTAAAGGGTAAAATGTTATTTTAAGCACACAGTGGTTTTTAAAGTATTTACATATCTAAGCTATACTCATTAATGGCATGATCAAGCAAGGTACCAAAGCCTATATTTAAACATGCAAGAACTCCAATCAACTTCCTATTACATGGTCAGCATTGAGTGTCATGTGAAATGTTTTCCTCAATTCATGCTTTTAACTGGCTTTGAAAAGCCCATCTCTGCACCGCTGAATCGTATGTGAGCCATTCAATACAGCCCAAGAAAGCTGTCATATTCATGTGAATAGTAATTATCACCTTTGATAGATCTTTTAACTATAAAAATATTCTGTTTTTTAATGAAAAGGTGTAAACAGCATGAAGTTTGGTGAATGGTAGCAGCAGAAATATTTAGGGGTATAAAAGAGATGGAGGGAATGACTCATGTATGTATAGCTCTGAACACCATAATTTTTAAAGTGACTTCTGGATAGGAAAGTTAAAATTGTTACCAAAACAATAGAATTCAGGGCTGGTTTTATTTTGAAAACATTTGAAGTAACTCCCTTTTATATATTTTAATGTTTTTAAATCCTCAGCAAGACCTTTTGTAAAGTTACTGTCAATTATTTTTGGTCAGAAAAAATGTGGTGAGCTATAAGCATGTGTATGTAAAATGAGCAGTAATAAAAATAGCATTGTAAAATGCAAAGCAACCTGAACAGCAGGTACTTTCCAGAAGTGTTTTTGTTACTTTTTGCAAGATATGCTTGGAGGAAAAATGAGTGTTGCAGTGTCCAAATGGCTAAAAAAGCAGACCCAGTAAATAAACCCTGTTTTGGACTGTTTGTATCTAGCTGGAGACTATAGAGCAGAGAAGGGAGGTGCTCTGCACAGGGACTGCTTGAACTTTGTAAAAGGGAAAAGAAGCTTTGGGGGTATCCTGTGCCACAGAATGAAATGTGTGTCAGAGCTGCATGTGTCTGTATATTTATGTGGTGTGTGTGGGTGAGAGAGAGGGTCCTGGAAGCAGAAACTAAATGAAGGATGTGGTCCTGGAAAGAGAAAACTAGGGAAAGGCCAAAGAGCATTGCTGAGCTGGATCCAGCCCTGGGACATCACTTCAGCCAAGGAAGCTGTTAGATTTTTTTTTTTTTGCATGTACATTTTTTATTACATTCTGAGAAATTTCCCACAACATTCCACATTTTTGAGCCTTTTCAGAAGGGGAATGGGAGGGAGGCTTGAGAAACATCAGAACTATTTTTTTTTCTTTTTTGAGAAATTCCAGATCTCTTGAGAGCATAAAGCATTTTTAAGGTTCCTTACCCGTATTAAAAAAGCTAATGATGACATAACCAAACAGACTATAAAGGAGCAGCAGCTGCTCAGTGAGAAGAAAGCCGTAGGGGGCAGATCCTCTGCTGGCGATCGCTGGTGAAATTAGAGGCAGCCTGACAGATGTCAGCAGCTGAATGTTCCCAGCGATCAATAGAGGCTCTGAACGCTGGTTCTTCCGCCGTTTCGCGCCGCTGCGGGACGAGAGGAGAGCGGCACAGGGAGAGGGGCACAGGGGGAGGAGCAGAGGGAGCGGAGCGGGGCAGAGGGAGCGGGACAGGGCAGAGGGGCAGGGCAGAGGGAGAGGGGCAGAGGGAGAGGAGCGGGGCAGAGGGAGCGGGGCAGGGCAGAGGGAGAGGGGCAGAGGGAGAGGAGCGGAGCAGAGGGAGCAGGGCAGAGGGAGCGGGGCAGGGCAGAGCGCAGGGAACGGGGCGCATCTCCCCTGGAGCGGAGAGGAGCCCGGGGCCGGCTGACTCACGGCAATCGCCCCGCCAGCGTACGGGGCAGGCAAGGGTGAAACACATTTCAAACACATTTCAAACACGACCTCCCTCCTGCGGGAAGCACGGAGCAGCCTCCCTGCCGCCCTGCCGGCAGGCACACACAGAGCCGCGGGGGGATCCCGCAGTGCCCCCGTGGGTGAGGCCGCGTCGTTCACCAAGCACACAGAAGCGGTGCCCCTTTCTGGGCTACGCTTAGGTCGTTTTTGCTGCCTGTGGGAATTATTTCTATTATTTGTCGCTGTTATGGTCTGTTTTTTTTAAGGTTTGTTCTCACTCTTTCCACTCTTCAGAAGAGCTGGGGAAGGGTTAAAACATGAGGGTGATGATGGTAAAACTCACTGCATAATTTCTGAGTACTGTGGGAGATACATCCTCCCATCATAACATTTTTATGGCAAGTTTAATGTTCCGCTCATCTGGAATAAGCTGTGAGAGCCACACTACAGGAAGCTGTCAGGGTTACTGCCGATTTTTTATTCTCTTTGGAGAAGAAGAAAACACAGGCTTCTGTCCTCAGTGGATTCTGTGATTTGTGAAGCACTGAAGGAGATCAGATTTCTGCAGAAAAGGGATATCCAATGGGTAATTGTTTGTGCCAATTCCAGTTCAAACATAAACCTTTCTCATGCAAATAGTTCATGGCAGTGCAAGAGGTATTAAGAGGGATGTGAGCTGTAACCAGAGTGGAGGGAATGCTAATATTTTGTCCGGACTGCGGTTTGGGAGGTGGGTTTATTGCTGTTTAGAATAAGAATCGAGAAATTCTGGAACAGTACTGCGCTTTATTTTTGTTCTGTTGTGAAATTCCATCCTTACAGCTCTGTCTTTATGTCCACACAGGAAAGCCATTTTCTTTTCCAAATGGGCTAGACTCTGCATTTTATATGCTACCCCACATTGTGGGCACTGCAAAATGGCACCAACCTGAGAGAAGGCTGTGCTGCCTAACCCTTTGCAAGCAAACTACTGTTGGGGGAAAAAGGTGGGGAGGAATTTATTACTTCTTTTTAAGCGTTGCAGCCGCTCTCTTCTGCCACATGGAGCACAGGAGGGGGCAGAGACATACTTCTGAGCCCCCACCTTTGTCCCTCCCCTTCCCTGCCTCTTCTCTGAAGACTTGCTCCTGTGTTCCCTGGAGCAAAAAGGCTGTGATTCTTGGCAGACTTCATGTCAGCTACTCAGATCAGGGGGAAGTCATTACTTCCTCCTCCCACACTGCTCAGTCGTGTTAGGTTAGGACAAGACTTTGCAAGGCATTGCCCAATGTTTGCAATGTGTCTTTCCCATAAAGGGAGAAATTTAAATGCATCATAAATCTTAAAATTCCAGAAAATAAAGCTGCTTCATTGATAGGTGAAAATGTACCACAATATAACAAATAAGGAATTTGAATATAGTTGTGGTTACAGTTCTCATCTGGGAATGGGGAGAACTTGAATTCTCTTCTTGACCACACCTCAGACTTACTTGGATTTTTGATAAAGCTGAGATGCTCTCTGTCTTTTTTGTTGTTATTGCCCTTATATTTCTATAATTTTGAGGTAGCTCCCCTTTGTTTTTAGATTAAACAACTTTTGATGACAGAAGGGCCTATATTTTCCTAGCTGAAAAGCAATTACCCACCTGGGAAGGAGAAATGGGAGACTTTCCTGAGTACTGAGTGCCTTTGTCATAAAGCAGCCTGAGACAGTGAATACACCCTCATTATTGTTGTAAAGCTTAATTTATTAAATACAATTAGCAGTAGGACTGCAGTGGCAGCAGTAAAACTACAATGAGGATTTTTTCTCACAGAAATAACTTTGGGATCTTGGCTGACATATTTAAAGGAAAAGAGAAAAAATGGGCAGGCTAATGGAAACATTACTGAGCCTTCTATCCCTAACCTATTTCTCTTAGGTAATTCCATTCCCCATTAGTACTAATTATTATTATCTACTATCTATTAGTAGAACTTAGTAATGTTTCATTTATTTATTTTTGCTATTATGCCTTTATTTCTTACCACTATTATGGGTAATGCAAGCCCCACAAGGAAGGACAACCACAAGAAGAGCACACAGACCTCAGCTAGGGAAACACAGGTTGCCTGCTATGGAAAGGGAGCTCTGCACCAACATCGTGATCACTGTGGACTCCTTCCCCTCAAAAAGAGAACCCCCATCTTATCAGTTAATAAGATTTTATAAACTTGGTAATTTCACCACCTACCCCTTCTACCCTTAGAAAGTAGTGGAAGCCAAACAGACTTTACAGTATGGTGACCTAAATGCCTTCTCCCAAAATTCCCCTCTCCCTCCCCACCATCTTACAGGAAAATTCTGGGTCCTGGTACAATATCAGACAGCAGACAGATAAGCAAACACCCAGATGCTGCAGAGCATCACTAGTGGTCATACCTGCTGCAAAGGAATTAACACCAAAATCTGGGGCTCTCGTTTTTTCCAAGAGCAAGGTGCTCCAAATCCTGCTGCTAATACTGCCATGACTTTCCAAAGCCTTGACACTAGAAGCAATTTCAAGTGGGGACATTTTTGCAGGTTGCCCACACCTTCCCATTGGGGATACTCTGTGTTTTCTAGGTTATAAAGATTGTGTGTGCTGATGTTGTTCTGAACTTCCTGGCAGAGCAGGCTGCCATATCTGATGGTATGTTCTTGCACTGGCACTGCAGCAGACTGGACTAAGCTTCCAATAATAAGCACTGACACTAACATAAATATTTGTGGTTATGCTTCCCATTTTTTCCTTATAGGAAGCGAGCTAAGATTTTTAAATACTTCAGTGATGTGATCAGTGGACAGTAGTGGGAAAAATTTTCTTCAAAACTTGATTTGTGATCAAAATAAGGAAGGAAGATCTGAAAGACGAGAAAATATTTTTGTTAATCCGTATATGGCACTTTACAACATCTGGATGTCAAAGAAAGTGTTTTGAATTCAATACTATTAACATGTGTCACTTAAATGAATTTTTCTCCTTCAGAGATGATTGGGTGGTTACAATTTTTGGCAATGGTTTTGCAGTCTGTTGCTTACATTACCTGACCCACGGTCTGTTTGTCTTATGATGTCTGTGGGAAAACAAAACAAAACAAAACAAAACAAAACAAAACAAAAAAACAAAACAAAACAAAACAAAACAAAAACCCGTTCACCCCCTCCTTCCTTCTCCCCACTCCTGAAAATAGCTCAGGACCCAGAAAAAAGCTCTAGGACTGAGTCTCATCCTCTCAGTGAACCGTTCTGACCGGAGGGTAACCTCATGGGATTAATGCTGCTTTTGTCTATGACATCATGTAACACCAAACAAAAAAAGTATCTGATTCTTCTGAAAATCAAAGAGACATGATTAAACAGAATATAACAGCCTGGGAATGCAGAAAAGAAAGTTTGAATAAAAGGTCAGAGAAAGATCAGGCATCAACTCTCGCTCTCTGCAAAATGATAAAACTAACAGGGAGTAGTGACTCAGCTTCCCCTGATCAAAAAGCTCCTTTCTTCGCAGTGTAAACAACTGTAGTCGGTGTTCTTGAAATCCCAGACTGAAACATCAACCAACGCTGGAAAATAAGATTCCCCAGAATGCCTTCCCTATCCTAGGCATAACCTGTGGCGGATGTTTCAGGGGATTTTATTCCCTGTGACTGGGATTCACTGTCTAAAAGTGGCTGCTGGATGAGTAGAAGGGAAAAAAGTTTTGTGTGTGGATTGTGACCTCAAGAGTGTGAAACAAATATTTTGTTTCAAATCATCCCTTAACCCATTTCAGCAGTAAATTGAGTGACCAGTATTATAAACCAAGAAAAAAGTGGGGAAGTGTGGCTTTGGAGGAATGAATAAAAAATGAAGCTAACAAAGAATAACTCTTCCAAGCTAAAGCTTGATGTCTAATTTTTTGCTGAATAACTTGTTTTGAAGAGTAAGAGACTCCTGCTCTTGCCAGGTCCCTGCAGCTAGATTTTATAGCTACAATGAACAAGTATGCATCTGTGCAAATGCTCTTTAATTTTCTTTTTACATCATATTTACACTGCTCAGACAGTAAAACTGCCGAATGTTTTAATTAGCACTCCCATGGCTATGAAGTTGTTTGAAACTTTCAGGTGACGTGAAAAGGCTGGCACACCAATAAAGGCTGCAGTCGCTCGATGCTGACAAAGGGGGCGAGGTGTTTGAAGTGCACCAATTGTATTTGTTTTGGGCTGGGGACCGGCCGGATTCCTCAGCCCTTACACAGAGCGCACAGCCCCGACCCGCAGCGCGGGCAGCGCTCCTGGGACCGCAGCATCCCTCGGGAACGGGGAGCGCCTCCCAGGAGCCTCGCTCCGCTCTGCGTCAGCTCAGGCTTGGAAAGTCAGGCTCAGGGAAGGCAGGAGACTGTTCCTGCTCCTGGGTGGTTTCTCCAGCATTTGTCACCTGTGGAAGCAGAGGTGGGGAAAGTTTCGCTCTCAGCGTTTTCAGAAATTCTCCAGTGAGGTCATTAAGAAGAAATAAAGTAGTTTGAATGACATGAAAGCTTTCTAGCGAATCCTTGTTTTTATTGATGCAATTTTAATGTAATTTTCATAGACTTATAGAATAAATGAGGCTGGAAAACACCTCGGGAGGTCATACAGTCCAACCTCATTAAGAACTGTACTTCGCATGTAAATGTGGAGCTGCCAAAACCTGCTGGCTGCAGAGTGTCTCCTGTCCTTGTTTATTGTAGAACACATATAACTGTGCAAACTGTCCAACGTTGGCCTGTCAGTCCATTACAGCCCCTGTCCAACCTGTGGGGAGGAGAGCAGCTCCTCAGTGGTGTTTGGGCTCTGCCCAAACAGAGCTGCACCATCGAGCCCAGCTGCTAATCCCCAGAGGACCGACTGTTCCACTGGAAGAGGACTGCACGGGATGCGCTGATGCAACTTCTCTCTTGAGGCAGGACCAAGAATCTCAAGGCTGTGTGGGCTGTGTTTGCAGTGTACGCATTTGTCCCAAAGACCTAAACTGAAACCATGGATGGTGCTGTGGCTGTTTATAATGTCCCCTGGAACTTTCATCGCTCAGATATCAATCTGAGAAGGGATTGATCTTAGCTTGGACTCAGCATCCCCCTAAAGACTAAAGGAGCAGTCTTACACTTGGTGTTGGAGGGAAAAAGGAAAATGTTGGGACAGAACAAGTAAAGAAGTCCAGGGACTTGAGAAGGCTGTTAAAAAAGATGAGAACTTATTAAATTTATAGTTCAGGTGAGTGCTAGAAAAAGTATGACAAGAAAAAAAAAACCAACCAAAAACAAATGAAGAAGAAAATTGAAGGTAAAAGGAAACTAAGATGAAAAGTAGTGGCAAAACCCCCAGTTTTCCTCAAGTTTCCTCAAACAAAAAAGAGATGCTTAGGAGGACACATTGTACGGCAGAGGGTATTTGTCACTTCTGTGATGAGGTGTGAAGAACCACAGGCCAAAGAGCAAAGAAAAACCTGAAACATTCATCTTGTGTAACAATCGCAAGTTTCATTAACATTACATTTTTGGTAGTTTTGATTCTCAAGTTTTAATGTAATTACATTGTTCTCTCTGGATTCTGGTTTGAGGTCAGCTTCTGATTCTTGCCATCTTGTGGTGTGGTGCTGCACTGCCACCATCCCTCAGCTCCTCTGCTGATAACAGCAGCTGAAAAACAACATACGTTCATAAAGGTCTCACAAAAAAAAAAGACCCTTTCTTTGATGGCTCCTTTCTATAATTTGTGGTAGTTTTCCTGTGTCTAGGTCTTCTTTTAAACTCTGTTTCTCTCCTTGTTTCCCCAGTTCTTAGAAGGAGTCCAAACTATTCCCAGTCTGGAACTTGAGACTGACAGAAATGACCTCGCTCCAAATCTCTTTCTAGCCTGAACTCTTGGGCCATTTCCTTCTTGCAAAGCCATAGAGTGTCCACACTCTTCTTGAAGCTGTTCTTGGATTTGAAATACTCCATTTCATCATAGTCTGCACTGTATCTCAGACACTCATTTGCCAGAGCTAAGACCTTTTTTTTTATTTTTAAATAGTGCTTTAAGAGGGAGCTGTACAGTTCAAGCTCCTGTCTTCCTACCTCTTTTATCTTACCTTTCCATCCTCTCCAGGACTCTACACTTTTAAGCAGGAGACAGTCAGAGGAGAGGTGGCAGACCTCTGGAATCCACAGGTTTTCAAAGGAACCCCTCTACTCTTGCAATGCTCTTTATTGCAGCAGTCCACATCCAGGAGCTAAGCGCCACAGAGTTACCACAGGTGTTTCCTATTTTTAATATCCCACATATCGGGCATGTGCTATTAGTGACACGCTTTTGTGCTTCAAGGTGCTGGAAAATGATTAATGTGTAAGGGTGTCTGCTGCCAGCATCTGATCCAAGTTCACTGACTCTCAGTTAACTGGTTAGGAAAAGTCATGTCTCATGCAGTAGTTCTGTCTCAGCAATCTGGCTCACTGAGAGGTCTACACGGAAGACATGAGGCTTTGCTGACTCTCAGTTCATCTCAGACTTTTCCAATCAGAGTAAGAGTTGAATGATTTTGACACTGGGGTCCTCTTTCTCCCAGTTTGTCAGAATGATGACTTCATTCTGGGCTTGAAGAACTTGGAGGTCAGTCAAAAAGATGTCTTGCTAACTGGCTTACCTAAGGCTGGCCAGCTGGGGCTGTCCTCGCTATCTGATAAGCCTGGGACCCAGTGAGAAAGACCCTGTGTGTAACAAGTCTGCACGGGCAATAGTCCTGTTTAACAGGGTTCCAATAATGACTTTAGACTTTATTTTCCCAGTTATATTATGAGGAGAAAAAAATATCCTCAGGTGTCTTAGTTTGTAGACCTGGTTGCCAAATGGTGTAACAGAGGGAATAATGAAATGGATGAGTTAAAATTAAAACAAAAAAGAAATAAAGTCCTTTCTTTGGGTTAGTAAGTTCATGTCAAGTTTTCATTTGTGTGCTTGCTTAAAAAAACCAAAAAAACCCAACAAAAATAACAACTACAAAAACTCAGAACTGAGAGCCAAGTGGAAGCATGAATGAAGGCTTCTTTGCTCTAGTATTCTGATCAGAATTCACAAACTTTACCCAGATACATGAATTTTGCACCTTTTTGTGTATCTTTAAGAGGATTTAAGATAACTTGTGCTGTTCATTGCTGGAGGTGAAATGTAGAATCAGGGAATGAATCACAGAATGCTTTGGATTGAAAGAGATCTTCACAGTCATTTGGTTCCAACCCCCTGCCATGGACAGGGACACTTTCCACTAGACCAAGTTTCTCAATGCCCAGTCCAGACTGGCCTTGAACACTGCCAGGGATGGGGAATCCACAGCTTCTCTGGGCAACCTGTTCCAGTGTCTCAAAATATACTGTGCCTTGCACTGTCTGATATGTAAAAAACCTCTTGAGTGCCAGTAGATGACCCGAGGAGAATTTGAACATGTTTCACCAATATTTTTGTTTTCAGGAAATGCTATTTTACTTGCAGCTGGTATGAATTTCAGCTTTGGTGAGTTTTTCCATCCTTTTTGAGGAAAAAGTTTGTGGGTAACACCACCATTGCTAAGTTAAAAGGTGCAGTGCAAAAAACAAAACACAGTGACAGCAGCTCCCTCTCTCCTGCCAGGGGCAGTGTGCTCTGCAGAGCCATGGTCAGAGCCATGCAGACAGCAGGAGCTGCAGAGGACTGCTGTGAGCTAAGACTTTGTGCCTGCCAAAGGAAAACCCTGAAAAACAAAAGGCCTGTGGGTTGTCTTCCCATCGCATCCAGGACTGCCCTTGACAGTCACAAGAATTAAGAATGCCCTGCTCTCTCAGCCTGCCTCCATACAGATACAGGATGTTCAGTACTGCCCATCTTCTTCTTACTTCTACCTCCTTGTTGTTTTCTGGGTGTTTTAATTGCATCTGTAAATATTTTCTCCTAGAGAACGCTACTCAGTCTAGGGGAAGGTAAGGGTAGAGTACAGGAAATGGTTAAATAAAACCCCTCCCTCACTCAAATTTCCCACAGACTCCCTAAAAGGCAGGGTTGCTTGATAATACATGCTAGAAGTCTGAATCATAACACACACTCATGAAAAAAACCCAAAAAACAACCCACCCCCCCCCCAAGAAGAGTGGCACATGCCAAAATGTGAAAGAGTCAGAGACAGAAAAAAGGCTAAGAAAAAGGAAAACAGAAACCATGTTAAACACTGATTTCCTCTCAGAGTTTTGACTAATATCAGGAGGCCAACAATGAGTATACCACATCAGAGACCCTTTTCACCTTGCCCAAAGTAATGAGCTCATGTTTGCAGATTACCTAACACTTTGTTTTCAAGCCAAGAGTATCATATTTACACTTGAGTAACAAATTGTTGCAATGTGGGAAGAGGTTATGGACAAAGTACAAAACTTTGGGATACTTTAACAATCTATGATTGCATTTGTTAGAACATGTAATAGAAAAAAGACAATCTTGAGCACCATAGCCCCTAAAGGGGGAAGATGGAATGGTGCAGTGCCATTCAGCCCCTGACACTTCAGGATATTTCATTAATGCAGAACAACTATACATGTATTTAAGAACGCCTTCAGTTAGCTTATTTGCTTTGTGGTGTTTCTCATTTTAATCCTAAGTAAGCATAGTTTCAAATGTTGTGGGGAAAAATACACTGGGTATCTTCTTCCAAAATGCATATGTGCTTTTTCTGCTCCTTGGTAAGATGAAGCACTGAAAACAGGCTCCAACTCTTGCTTTCATTGCAGGCAGGAACCTATGGATGCAACTGATGAGTGTATGTGTGTTTTCCCTGATGATCTCACTTGTCTACTCTCATCTACCTGCTTCCTTCTTCAGTTCTCTGCTAAACCTTGCAAAGTTAAATTAAAGGAGAACTTGGACTTAAGTGAAGACTATAAAATTGTTTCATGATAGACCAGTAGATGCTATTTGATAATTCAGGCATCATTGCCTCTATATATCTTCAGTAACATTTAAGGAGCAAGAGTCACTATTCCAAGGGTCTCCAAGGAACACTTTGAATATTTTAAGAATATATTTTAGGTATGAAGTGTGACATGATAAACTCTCTCCTTGTTTTCTGCCTTGACAAGCATGATAAGTATTTTGAAGTATATTGAATTAATTGACTTTTAGCATCTGTTTCTGTAAATACTTTTTGCTATGCAGTTGGATGTTTTTAGGGACATTGCTTCCCTGTGTACTGAAACGTCTTTCTTACCTGGTTTTATTTTAATTACTTATTGAAGATGATTGCTGTAAATGCATGAAAAGCTGAGTCACTTTCTTCATTGTTTAGTTTGAAAAATCCATCTCTAATCCTGGCTCAGAAAATCTTTAAATATAATTATTTTGTTTTGTGTCTTTAGATACTGGAGTGTGTTTAAATCAATGCTCCCTCCTGTCTCTCTCTCTCTGTCTCCTCTTCCACGCCTCTTGCACTCTTTCTCTCTTGACATTTTATTGAACAGGCAAAGAGAGGGGGAAAAATGCAGGGCTTGAAGGAAAGTCTCAAAGTCATGAGGTACAGATCCTCTTTCCATATTCTTTCCCTGCTTCCATTCCCCCAGGGCCCTTGAAGGCAAAGATAAAAGTATCTCAGATGGCCAACAAAGTGTCTCTGGCTGATTTTACTGAAAGGGAGGGCATGAGACAGAACAGACTTCATTGTGATTGCCATTTAAATTTGCTATAGAAAATTGTGATGACAGTCTGAATTAAATAATAAATCATTATTATAATTTCATATATTAATATTCTGACTACAATAAAAAGTCTACATGCCTTTGAGAATACTGCACAAGCCAAATACTGCTTTGTTACAAGGCATTTAACAGATTATTTCTTTCTGTGAGCAATATTATTCAGAGACAATTTAATGCCTCAAGGGAGAAAATGCATATTTCTACAGTCATGCCATAAGGGACAGATTTTGGGAAGATTTCCTGAGTTTAGCTTCTTTGCTGCAGGTTCAGAAGGCTTTTTTCATTTCTCAGTTGAATTGACCCAGTGACTCTTTGGGGGCATTGAAGAGAGCAGTGTCTATTGTTATTTGTTATGTTCAGGAGGCAGCATCTGCCCTAAGGAATTGGTGAGAGCAGCAGGATGCTCCTCATTTCCACCTGGTGAGACACCCTCCTTGTCCTGCTTTTCCCCACCTTCCTCTTCCAAAACTTCTACCCTCTGCTGTTCCACATGTTTCCCTCCCACACTCCCAAAAACCCTCTGTGTCTTTCTTTGGCTTCAAAGAGCTGCTGGAGGTGAGAGAGGCTTTGGACTGAGCTGGGTGGCTCCACCATAGCAGCTCAGTGCTACTGATGACGTATTTTGATGATGTGTCAATCACACACAAAAATAAGACAAAGAAGTGAATTTTTTGGTCCACTGGAAATACTTTATGTAGCTTGAAATTCAGTGTTCCAGTGAGTGATCAGATACATACATTTTAAATAAATAAATAAGTAATAAAACTCAGTAAAACCAGAATTAAGTACTTTTGATTCTTCAAAATTTTTTTTACCAAGAGGGGCATGAAGGGAATTTTCAACCCCCTGAAACAGAATATTTTATTACCTTTCTGTTTTGCACTCTGCTGCCTTGAGATAAGCTGCTGAAAGCTGGAACTCATTTTCAAGGTTCTAAGTGAGCAAAATGTTTATTATAATCTTAAACTGCTAATTTTAATTTAAATTGCAAAATGTTCCACAGTGTTAGATACAAAATACTAAAGAAAATTGAATAACTTTTGCTTCTTGCAAGTATATATTAGCCTGTATTGTACTGCATGCTGTTCTGGCTAGATTGCTTCTGGTATCTGAGATAATTCATTTAAAGCAGCCTTGAGTATCTCCCTAATCCATCAAGAAAAATTATTTGAGGAGCAGTCTGAGATCTAATCCTCTTCTCTTACTCCTGGAACAATTGGAGATTCTTCCATGGAATTACAGTAAAACTGGTGTGAAGTATCTTCTCTGAGGTAAAAAAAAAACTTGGCCTAAGGTTTGTGAAATATTTGGGTAAAGTCTCAAAGTGAAGGGCACCATATGTATCTAATATTATTTGGTGAAATGCAAATATATCACTGCTGCAGCACTCAGCACTTCAATCACAGCTGCCTATTATAATGTGCCAGGAGGCACTGGAGGTAGGCAGCCCTTTCAAGAAAACATATTATCCCTAATCCTGACCCTCCCTGCCTTCCCTCTTCATTGCCTCAGCTATTTGAGTGAGTTGTAGCCTTGACAAAGAACATGTTTGGATCATTGTTAGCTGAATGCTCTTGAATAGTTTTGTACTACCAGGCTAATAAAGTTAACACTGCTAAGAGATTTTCCAAATCAGCTTTTCTCAGGATGATGTAAAAGTCTTAAGGATGAGTGACAAAATAGTTTTATTTTCTAATGAAGCAAAAAGAAAAATTATGCCAGAAATTTCTTGTTAGTGGAAAAAAAATTAAGATTTCAGGTAAACTACTACCCCACACAGAGCAAATTGAAATGCAAAGATTTTCATGGCCAGATAAGGCCTGCATCATAAAGCCATGAGAAATACTGACCTAGCAAAGAGAAATTATTCTCATTTTGATCTGTCAATAGCAAAATAGCATCACATGAATTATAATCAACATGTAACTTTACCCACATGATGCCTCTGGTTTTGTTCTTACATGGCCTCTGTCTGTATACACTTCACTGTTGCACTGGGAAAAAATAGGGGGGGGGGAAGTGCTTTGTGCTTTCTCAGCGATTAGAAAATAAAATAGTTGACTTTTTTTCTTTTCCACTCTGTGAGACGATGACTGGCTTCTGTTTCTAGTCCTGCAGAAGAACTCTGGGGATACCCACACTTTCCCTTCTTGCATGGAAAAGAAGACTCTATTTTCAACCACAAGAAGTTCACACAGGATGATTTCATATGAAAATAACCCAAACCACAGCGCCTTCCTCATTCTAAGGTTTTATGTGTGCAAATGGGTTGTATGCCAATGATTTCTTTACTGAGAAGAATACTTTAGATCATCTGTCTCCAAGAGAGGATACTGCAGATTGACAATATTAAATTTCTTTAAGAGGTGAAACAAATTCATGGGCTTACAGAAGGATTAGAAAATTATATCCCAGCTGGAAAATTTTATGGCTACAGAAAAAATTGTGTGAGTGAAATACCAGTATCATAAAATAAATAACAGGAAATATGGTAATTTATGTGATAGAGAAAATTGTCACTTTCAGAATTGCCAGAAAGTCAACAGCATTTCACCCATTTGACTTCAGAAATGAACTTATACCTCAGAGGCTTAAAAATATATGAAGAGAAATGAAATTAAATAAAAGCTCATTAATCCAATAGGGATTTACAAAGAAGAAAGCAATCTGTGCTAAAGGAGTTTTATAAAAGTTGGGAATGCATGTAATCGAAATTTGACTTATTCCTGGAAAGTGATTTAGAATATGCCAAATAAATTAAATTCCATTCTGCAAGATGAGCAGTTAATGGGGCTTCTAATTTAGAAAGCATCACAATACATAAATGGCCTTTAAGCCCGTTTAACCTTAAGCATATGTTGAAAACCCACTGAATTCAGATGGAAAAAACACAGAAAACAAGAGGAGGTCAAGCACGTCTACTCAGTAGTTTGCATTACTAATGCTTTATGTTTCTGGAGATCCTTGCACCTCACGAGGAGAAGAAGGCATTTCACAAATATTGGTGGCCAACCAGAGAAGTTCCCATCTGACAGGTCTCAGAGCTGGACGGGAGAAGCAGCGAATCTCTGAGAGAGCCCGAGAACAGCCATGTGGGACACGGGACAAAGGAGCCATATCCCATCCAATGACCTTGCAATGGCCAGCAATTGTTACCCACGCTCAGGCCATAGGAATGACCCCAGTGCTTCTGATTTCTATTTTCAGTGCAGTGGAATGCTGCGGTCACGCTGATACCGGCGCTGCTGGCCAGCCCAGCACAGCATTCAAAGACAGGGACTGCATGCACAGCAGCGATAGCAGCCACTGGGAAGCAGCTGCTGCGAGAATGTTGCTCCTGCCCTGGCGGTCGCTCTAAAGCCTATTAGAAACTGCGTTTTTCCCATTTCTATCCTGACATTCATGTAATTTTAGCTTCTACATTTTGGCAAATACTGCTGTGTATTTTTGGCTCACCCCTGAGTTATCTGAAGCAGAGCAGTGTGATTCGAGGCAGAAGAAGGCAGAATTGTCTCAGAATAACAAGCAGATTTTTTTTTTTTAATGCAGTGCAAATGGTTCATACATTATTTTTGCATGAATCAGATATTTATTTTCTAAAGGAAGACAGGGTCAGGGGAGGAGGGCAAAATCTTTTACTTAAATCCTCTCATAGTTCATTGCTGAATATCAGCTTCTAGAGACAAGGCAATGTATGCTAGGCTTCTTGGTTAGTGTGCTTTTGGAGATTAGCTGGTTTGAGTCATGAGGGTGTGTTACCTCACCCCAATTACAGAACTCCAGCAGAAATAGTAAAAACAGGCAGCATGAAAGGGGACTTTTCCAGCATTCATGGGACATTCACATGAGCTGCATGGGCAGGATGAAATAATGCAACTGCCAAGGAACAAAAGCAAGTAGTAGAAAATGAACAATTATGAAATAAAAAGAGTCCTACAAATGCTAGAAGATGGAGACTGACTTGCTTTTATGCTGTGACCTTTCTTTGTGTTGTACTTGCCACAGAAGTACTCTACAGACAAGATGGCACCAACTAAACCTAAAAAATGGCTGACTGCCAAGATAATTCAAAGAATAATGAGGTTGCAACAACTGCAAAGATGCAAAGAAAACTGATGTCAGTTATCTCTCCACAGAGCTCAGCAAGAAGGAATCAAATGCTTAGTCTTTGAAATGAGTGGGTTTAAAACTTGAGATCACAGCTTAGCTTATCAGGACATGCTGATGTACAGGATTATGCAGAAGTCACATGGTTGAGTCTTTGCTTATGTTTAATTTTGTGAAATTTGTTCTGCAGCACATTATATCATTTTTACATTGAAGGGAGAAAACTTACCTTTTGTAGAGGACTGTATGAATTAAACTTTTGAAGTAAAAAGAATGAGAATAATAAGTTCAGATTTCTAAAACATAACTAATGTGACTCTGTTGTGACTTGAATTGAAAGACTGCAGAAATAAGAAAAAATTAGGAAATCTCCTTATTATTCTGTATGTGTTAAACAGTCCCTGGACTCTGATTGCTGGGAGAGGATTTCTCCTTACAGCTGATGTGCAAGGTCAGGGAACAGGGGTAGGTTTGGCCCCCTCCCAACCTCTGGCCATCATCACCAAACCTAGAAAGGTCAAGAACTACCAGTATATGTTAATTTTAAAGGGCCACTTTTTTTTAGAGAGAAGGAAAGTAACAGCACATGACTACCGTGAACACCCCAGAAAAATATCCCCAGAAAAATATCCTCTTTGCATGAATCCCTAGGGAGTGTAGAACACTATTGCTACAGTCCAAGATGTCACAGCAAAGTTCTAAAGAATTTTTTCTGTTCATGGCTGAATATTGATGAAGATCAACCCCTACCTGTCTTGCTTTGTTTCCTACTCTCAGTTTTATTTGGAATCTCATGATACTGACTTTCATTCCAGGTGCTAGAATCGTGGTATTGCCTGAGGACCTTTGCTTTCATTTCAAGCACTCTACTATATTAGTTTGCATAACCCTTAGGCTGTACCAAGTACTGTGCCATTAAATAAGGGTGTGCATCAAAAACATGAAGTATCTCAAGGGCGGACTTTTAGAATCATCTCTTGTGACATAAACATTAATGGAAAAAATTTCTCAGCTTCTCTCATCTTCTTTGGGAGCTCTTCTAAACACCTGTCCAGCTGCTGAAGAAGACAGGGATCTGTCTTTTCACCCATGCTTTGAAATCCCACTTCCCAGCATTCTATCGAAGTCAGTACCTGACAGGGAGAACTGTGTGTAATGGGCATCTGATCTCCAACAACAGTGCTGCAGAAACTGTGGATGGGAAGCAAAGGCTGCTGTGGTGCAGTCCATGCTCTAGGAGCCTGCTTGGGTTAAGATTTACTGTAAAAATAACCTTTTTCCCTTACCAACTTACTTGTTGCTTGGAGCTTTGCTTCATGCTTGCAATAATGCAGGAAAACATGTTGAGCTGAGCATTTGTGGGAGTCATGGGGGGAGGAATTGTCCAAAAGAGCAATTTTAAAATGTCAAAAATAAGGTATCACATGCAATGAACACAAACATATTATTAAGATACTGACAAAAGCCCACATAATTTTCACACTGATCTCATGATTTTTCAGGTTTTTTAAAGCTGACAGTATATATTCCTTCATTATGTACCCTGACATTTTCTCCACTGGGTGCTTGTACAAGAACAAATCCAATACACTGAATAGAGTACTAAGCTTTCAAATATGGACCAGAAAAGAGAGAAAGAAGAGCTACTGAAAGTATGAACTCCTCATTGACAATTTGACTGTGACTGGTCTTACATATGAGCTGATGGTTAGAAGCAGCAATAACAAGAACCACAAAAAATTGACTGGTCTATCTGTAGTGTCTGTCAGCAGTTCATGAACACCATACTTTGCCTCAAACTTTTTACCCCTTATTCTCTTACTACTTCACTCCAGTGGCTTTGTATGTCCAATAACCTAAGGAAAAAGAAAAGAAGCAATCACAAAAAAATAACACTATTTAACGAGTTACAGCCTGAGCCATATGATCCATGGATAGCCATATGTCTGGGGAGATGACAGGTCTAAGTGATGAGCCTTGTTGCATGTGCACACCATTCCTTCGGAACCTATCACTTTGATTTAAGAGGTACGGTGTGCTTGGCTTGCTCCTCCCAACATGTGCTAATGCTCTGGGTTTTTTTTCTGTAATAGATTACTTAGCAGTTCATACCAATGTTTTGGAGGCAAATTGCTTGCCTATGTTTTATATTACGGACACTTGCTTTGGTCTGGCTCTGTGAGGAGCTGTGTGCTTTCCAGTGGCGATTAAAACCATGCTAATGGGAGGCACGCTATGCTTCCCAGATGTGCAGAGCAGGTCCCTTGGTGCAGACAGTGGGGATACGCTCCAAATGTGGGACTAATCCTAGTGACTCATTAGAGGCACTGCACCAGATTGTCCAAGCACATAGGAGGAGAAATTATTTGGTGAGGAACCAGAGTGAAAGGATATTTATTTATTTATTTATTTATTTGGCTGAATGCAGCCTAATTCCCATCTCTTAGTAACAACAAGAAAATGTTTAGGTCTCAGCTTTTCTAGAGCTCATATGATATGTATTTAAAACTCTGGAAGTTACTCACAAAATATCTCCTGCTTCGTTCTCTACCTTTTTTCACATGCCCATATTGATGTGTTATCTTTTGGTAACTTATAAGCAAATTTGGAACTCCCTGTTGTTGCTGTGTGCGAGTTAACTCAGACCCAAGAGAAGTACAATTCCATGCTGCTTTATGTATTGGTGGCTTTTTTCCCAGGCTGCTCTGGATCCAGTAATTATATAAGTACTCAGAAAGGAAAGCACTGTGCAATTACTTAGTTAAGTAATTTGGAAATAGCTCCATGCTGGCTTGCACTTACTCTGGGGTAGCATTTGAAAAGCCCACACACCAAAAGAAATTAGGGTTTTTTTAGGTTCATGGAACATAACTTATCATAGAATCATAGAATATGCTGAGTTGGAAGGGCCCACAAGGATCATTGAGTTGAACTCCCAACCCTGCACAGCAGTCAAGAGTCACAGCATATGCCTAAGAATGTTGTCCAAACGCTTCTTGAACTCTGTCAGGCTGCCTGGTGCTGTGACCACTTCTCTGGGAAGCCTGTTCCAGTGCCTAACCATCCTTTAGGTGAACAACCTTTTCTGATATCCAGCATAAACCTCCCCTCTGAGCTTCAGGCCATTCCCTCAGGTCCTGTCAGTGGCCATGAGAGTGAAGAGATCTGTACTTGCCCCTCAGCTTCCTCTCATGAAGATGTTGAAGACTGCAATGAGGTCTCTGCTCAGCCTTCTCCTCTTGTTTAGACCTTGTGTGTCTCCAAAACAAAAGCTAGAATGCTGTTTTTGTTTCATCATCATGCCTTGTATAGAATCATAGAATCATTAGGTCTAAGATTGAGTCCATCAATCAACCCAACAGTGCCATGTTTACACTAAAATGTATCAGCAAGTGCTGCTTCCACATATGCCTTTTGAATGCTTCCAGGGATGGTGACTCCACCATTTCCATGGGCATCCTGTTCCAATGCCTGTCCTCTCTTCTAGTGAAGAAATTTTTCCTAATATCTAACTTAAACTCCCCTGGCATAACTTGAGACCATTTCCTCTCAATCTGTCACTTGTTACCTGTGAGAGGAGACTGACCCCACCTGACTACACCCTCCTTTCAGGCTGTTGTAGAGAGGGATGAGGTCTCCCCTGAGCCTTCTCTTCTCCAGGCTAAACACCCCCAGATCCCTCAGCTGCTCCTCCCAGGATTTGTGCCCCAGCATCTTCCTTGACTCCGTTGCCCTTCTCCAGACTTGCTCCAGCCCCTCAATGCCTTTTTTGCACCCAGAAATGAACACAGCACTGGAGGTGTGGCCTCGTCACTGCTGAGTACAGAGGGACAATCACTGCCCTGCTCCTGCTGGTCACACTATTGCAGATACAGGCCACGGTGTCGTCGGCCTTCTAGGCTACCAGGGCACACTGCTGGCTCACGTTCAGCTGCTGTCAACCAGTATCCCCAGGCCCTTTTCAGCTGAGCAACTTTCAGGTACTCCAATTCTGTATGCTCTAGATCTCATCTCCATGGAAAAAATGAGGCTTCATTGTGCTCTTATTACCAGTGAAGAAACCTAGGAGTTATATAGGGAAGCAGCTGACTCTGTTGAAAATAAATTAAAATCATTATTCGAATGGTTTATTGCTGGATCATGCTTTTTGCCTAAGAGCCATAAGATAAGGGAAAAAAAAAGCCCAGAACAATACCTGGCAGGTACAGTGACTTGGTTGTGGTGCAAACTTTTGCAAGAGTAACAGATAAAAAGATAGTAGTTCACAAGAAAGAGATTGAGGATTATTTTTTCCTGCTTGATAAGTAAAAGCTTGTCAAAAAATCAAGTAAGTAATAAATACAATGCTTAGAAGAGGATTGAAATTTATCCCCTCTGCACTAAATATCCTCATACTTTACTTTTTGCATGAAAGCTATTTTGAGTTTAGTGTAGGTAAATAGATATGCACAGAAATTATGTTGGCCATGCAGTGCCACAATACAGCCCCTGAGCAGACTCTTGCACTGATTTTTGTTTCCCAGATATTATGGAAGAACATATAGACCATTCTTATCCTGTATTAATATGTCCCACCTTTATCCTCCAAGAAATTTAAAGCACAATTGAACACTTTTCCCTGAAACCATTTGTCATTCTATTCTGAAGAATCTAACTCTGTTTCTAACTAGAGTTAACAGTAATATTGAACAGAGTTAATGAAATTTCATAAGAAAAGGTAGCCTGGAAATATTTCCTTATTGTTGTTAAGAAAACTCACCTTCAATTTGCAAGTCCAAGAAATATTGGGGGTTCATCTATGTTAGGAATTATTGAAGGTTCTTAGGGTTTTACTTTTTAAAGAAAAGATTCAAATTACTGGAAAAGTTTTTCCTCTAGTTTTGGCAAGTGTTGCAAAAAAAAAAAAATCAGTGAATTCTGAGTTTTAGGTGAATTGTCTTATACTATTTTTGTGCCAATTCCAGAAGGAATATATATATACGTTAAATATACACAGGCTCCATGCTGCCATCACACATCATGTGGTTTATCCAAATCTAAAACTGACAACCAGTAGTATGCACCTTCATATTGCATTCCATCTGATGGGCGCCAGTGAACTGGACACTGTTGTGTCTGTGTCTGCTGTGGCTTTAGCTCCCACAGACAGAAGTAAACAATATCCAAGGCAAAGTCTGCAGAGACTGAGCTTCCACCCAGCCTTCTTTAATCTTCAGCCAGTTGGACAGCTTGGGAGCATTTCAAGAATCCATACTGTATGTGAAAGGGAATCCCATCTCCTCGGGTTGGTTTTTTTCTCTTTTCCCAGCCATCCTGCTCCAGTCTTTGGGACATCAACCCCTTTTGCTTTTGGTGTTTGTGTATCTATAGGTTTCATTAATCATTGGTACTTACATCTTTCCACACTGAAAGAATATGTGGTAAGAATTCAACATTCAGTACAAATGCATTTCAACCAATTTGTGAATTATATGGAAGGCTAAGTTTTATCCCCCTCTAATTAGTACAAGGCTGCATAGCAAGCTGCCATCCCATTTTTATTTCCAGCTCAGTTGCGTCCCACTTGTTGAATGTGGGATCTGCTCCTACACTCAAAACTTGCCAGAGGTGAAATCTCTCCCAGCAGAGGCGCTCTTTTGTCCTGTATGTTCAAGTTCTTGCAATGTCCTGCCCTGAGCAATGACCAGAACTCAGCATCAATACTCATTGCAGTCAAGCATTTTTAGCTTTTCATTTTTTTAAGGTTTCATCAATAAAATTTCCTATCTAACTTATGTTAGACACCTACAAAATATGTACAGCACATATGTGAGTACAATGTCTTCTCAGACCATAATATAGGTTAATATTTAGGCTTGCCAAAGTGTGTGAGTGTATCTTTGATCTGTGGGTGGCATTCTGTATCCAAATGTACAGTACAAATATTATTTATTCTTTCAGTCAAGTCATTTATGACTATCTGACTTTAAAGAAAAGCCAACAAGATTCCAGTTGAAAAACATAATATTCATAACTTCCCACTTCCCCCCTCCAATCTTATTTCACGCTGCCAGACTCTCATTCAAACAGATTGTTTTGCAAGTTCTAAACACCTAACAGTTAATTTGTAATACAAAACAATATATACAAGGAACTCTGTCTGGCCAGGCAACTGAAGAATTTGAATTCTTGATGAAGTTGAAGAGAAAAAATTTGCAAATGCCTCATTCTATTAACCCTTTATCCATTGGTTATTTTAATGATGTAGGCTAATGGTTCATATACATTCCTCTACAAGGTAATGTAAACATCTTTTGTCATAAAGTTTGGTGTCCCCAAATTATTTTGCATGTTATACCATGTTTAAGGTATTAAAGATGCTATTTAAAGTCTTGAAGTGACTGAGAGCCATGTATCTCCTGTAAAACAAACTTGCATTTTGTGGGGAAAGGGGTGGCGAGCAGCCAGAGCAGCTGGGGAGCCGGGGTGGAGCAGCTGGGTCAGGGCAAGGCTGGGAGTCTGCAGGGAAGGTACTGGAAACCCTGTCTGCTGGTGACTCAGCCTTGGCATTCACCCCCCAGAGAACCAGTGCCAAAATGGCATTAGGGCACCCAGTGCAGGGTTAGGGACTCATGCTCATGCTGTGGAAAACTGGATCCTCATCAGTAACCAGTCATACATACCCCTTGCTTTTTTCAGGAAAATAGGTGGCCTGGCTGTGCTGCATTTCATATGTTTACATTGGTCCATCTGAAATTAGCCTGTCCAAAACCACTTCTTTGGGCTGTGAAACAACATTCAGGCATAGAGGTTTTTAAAGAACCGTTGGAATGATGCATTTTGCTTGACCTCTTTGTCTAGACCTTTCCTGAGACCTTACAGACCTAAGCTCAGTGCTGCAGGGGCACAGCCACACTTGCTTTTGCAAACCAATTTTTTACCACTACCATGGTAGTGGCAATGTACTCCCACCTATATATAGATTAGATATAGAAGAGATGATAAAGATAGATAGATAGATAGATAGATAGATAGATAGATAGATAGATAGATAGATAGACAGACACAGAGACAGATAAAATTGATAGAGGCAGAAGTAGGTGGATGCACTGGTACGGTAGCATAGCCACAATTCAGAGCTGGGTAGCCAGGGTCATTTCCCCTGGTTCTGTAGCAGGTACACAGACATGTCTTGTGTCTGCTTAATACCAGAGCTGTTACAGCAATGAGAATCAGACCTTCAGGTTTATTAAAAACATTTACAAAACTGTACAAATAAAATCTAAAAGTCTGCAGCCAATTAATAAAGCTGTGGCTCTGCAGGGGCTGTTACTACTGCACTGTACACAAGAGACATTTCATACTAATATAAGCAACAAAATTTGAATTCTTCTGCTCCAAAAATGAAGGGACTAAGTGGGAACTTTCAGGAACCTCTGACAAAAGGGGCCTCATAACAGCCTCTGGAGCTTTCCTGGCTGTCTCCTGCAAAGTGAAGCTGGTGCGCCATATATTCCTTCCTGCAATGCTATAATTTGCTCTTTGCACATTTATTTTTATTGAGTTATAAAAGTTTTCAAATTTAATTATTTTTAGCCCAAATTTCTCAACATAAACACATCAGGTACATTTCTCCACTTAAGAATGTCTGAAAGAGTTGTGTTAATGTGACCTCTCCATGGTAGAATTAGACTTTGGCCCAGCATTGTTAGCAGCCAGGGAAATGCATTCTCCTCAGCCCAGAAGGAATAGGTGTATACTTTTGAAAGTTTTCCAAGTGAGGAATTTCCATCACTAGACAGAGTTTTCACAATTTGTAACTTTTTTTTGTTTTTAGAGAAAGTAACATACATAAATTTATGTGTTCATCTCCTTGGTCAAGTCAGTAAACCTCAAACAGCAGATAAAGAGTGGTTAAGAAAGAAGATTTTATGGATATAAATTAAAGTTGTCATTGTATCTTAATAATGAAATTGGCTAATTGATGCCAAATACAGTTGTTAATGAGTATCTAATTTTAACTGATTTGTGTATGTATGATTTACTGCTTCACACAATTATCTTTTGTTACTTAAGTATCCTGCTTTATCGGATTATCTGGCAGCACTAATCATTTATTTCCTGAGGTATTGGAACATGGTATAGCCTGTTCTTGTATGGAATTAATGAAATAAACAGGGCAGGAGACTTTTTCTCCTTTTAATGCCTTTATTAAAATTGATCAGCTCAGGATAGGGGTGGCTCGACGAATCTGCAGCTTCCATCGATTCTCTCCCAGGTGGCTCGCAGGAGGAAGATGAGTCGCAGCTTTGTCCCCTGGGGGCAGAGTTGCAAGTCCTGTCCTCGTAGGAGCTGTGGGTGTGCCCGATCTTACTCGGCTGTTCTCCGGGGGTCGGGGGTCCCGGCTTTGTATGACTCTTGCAGTCAGGGCGAGGGGCTCCAAAGGTTTTCAGCGTCTCTGCAGGTTCAGTAGCTTGTTCCTCACACGTGGACATCACTCTAATTTCTCAATTTCATTTTGGCTCGTTGTTTTGGGGTTCTTTTCTGCACGCCTGAGGTTGCGGCTTCTCAAAGCACTATGGTCCTTTACAGTTTAATTTGCATGTCCCTCCCCAGGTTTCTTCTCTCTTCCTAATTGTCTCTGAGGTCCCCCACCCATCTCTCCTTTCATTGTCACAAAAGGGGCTGTTTACTCAGCCTGACTAAGGTTTTCATCCGATACAAAAAAAAGCTATCAGTGATAACGACATGTAATTAACATAACACAGATAGAACTTCAGTCGCAAACCTGGTTAAACTCGGGTTTGTAACTTGTTCCCTCACACAAAAAAATTGACAGTTTTTTTTTTGTTGTTCATAACAATTAATGTGTAAAATAAACCCCCAATCAATCCTGCTTTGAAAGTGCAGCCATGAGGGTCGATGCAGAGCCTGTGAAAGGAACTTATCACACAAGTGTTCTGCCCACTCTGTTACTGCCCTGTTGTGGCAATCAGGATCCACTTCAAGAGGCTTTTCCCTCTTCTTACAGGAGCTAAATCCCTGTTATCTCAGTGACTGACTAATTCTTACCTACATCTCTTAAACCTCCTACTTCCTGATCTCCAGCTGACAGACCCCAGTTCTGACTGGTGGCAAGGAGGGGTCCACCACACCTATGTGCTATGTGCTTTATTCAGGCTCTGAAATGGCTTTTTCTTCCCATGCTGCCCAAGCTTGAACAAGCTGACACACAGTCCCTGACTCAGAAGCACAGCAGTCTGAATAGACTTGGCAGAAGAAAACCAAGACAGGAAACAGAAGATTGGAGGTACTTGCCCAGCAGACAAGCTACAGCTCATATCCATGCTCCTTGACAAGCAAAGGAACAAGATTTTTGGATTGCTATTCTTTGGATACAGGATGGTACAACACTCCTGAAGCAAGACTCCAGATAGCAAGAAACTCACCACGCAATGTTGTTCTGTACCACAGAAGGAGGTGGCTGCCAAGAGTGGCACCATGATGCAGCCTGTCCGAGAAGACAGGATTATGCTGAAACAGTGTGTCTGTGTGTGTGTTTCCCTCAAGTTCTGCTGCTTCTGCACACAGGGAGAGGCAGGGACAGGAATGGGGGACAGCAGGGGCTGCTGCAATAGGACAGGGAGGGTGACTTGGCACTCCTACCCACAGGAGTTGGTGCTATGACTCCTCTTTCCCTTTTTTTGTTTTCTCTCTACACACAATCCTTCCACTTCTCCTCCATTCAAAAGGTGTTCAGTCATCAGGACCATATAGCACCTTTTCTCCTCTGCCCTGTGGGCTGGATTTCAGCCCAGGCAGAAGGAAACATGCAGGAAGAGACAGTATGGCAGGGATGGTGGTAGGCCACAAGATAAGGAAGGGCACAGGCACAACAGAAGGCTGAGGCTGAAAGGCCTGAAAAGCCTGTGCTCCAGATTCATGGAGAAAAAAGAGGAAACATGAGAATAAGAGAGCTCTCTCACACCCCCATTCCTATGTGTCTCTGTGAACAAGAGGCCTCACAGTGTTCTCACTCCCTTCTGTCCCCCAAACTGGGCCACCAACAGAAACTTGAATGTCTGCATGCACTGAGAAGCCTCCAGTCATCCTTACTGTTCTCATATTTTGCCTTTGATAGACATACATTTATAAAAATATTATGAAAAGGACTTCATAGTTTCCATCCTGTTCCTTCACCCTCTGAGCTAATTTCTTTTGCTATGACTTGTGGCCACGAGGTTTATATTTTACCCATAGTCCCAGAGTAGAAGTTACCCAGAACTCTTGTACTAACTCTAAAACTAACTCTAAAATATGAACTGGGTATTAGCCTTGAAATGGCCTGTAAGTCCTCTAGTTACCCTTGTCTCTGCTGATAATTAAGTTTCCAGAACAATTCTAGGGAACTAGTTTAGTGAAGTATTGCATATTGTCTCTGTTGAGGGTAGGGCTGTTCCATCTTTTTATGGTGTCATTGTGCAGAGAGTAAGTAACACAATGTGCTTACAGAAATTACCACTGATGCCTTCCCAGAATGGGTAAAAAACATAGACTTGTAAAGACATTTGGTTTCAGCATTATTTCAGAAAATTCACTATAGTTTTGTATGTAACATTTCTGAAACACATGCAACCTCAATTTTCTTCACCCAGAGTCAGCAAGAAACGCAATCCCTTGTCCCACCTGGAAGTGATCTCTTTCTGGTCCAACAATTGTAGTATGTCCAGCTAAGCTGGTAATTATGACTGTTAATGTTGTCACGATTTCTTAAGATCTTATTTTAATAGAAGGCAATCACAAAACAATATTGAACATGCCATTGTTAATTAAGCTTATTCTTTAGACAATTGTGCTGTCACCAAACCGATGCGTTAGAAAAAATCTGAGGACCTTTGACAAGCACAGTGTCATACTCAAACATATGTGGGCACTCAGTACTGAAAGAAATAATGCCAGATGTGTGCTTGCACAATAGCGTGATTCATGATTACTGAAATCTGTGTGATGGAAAAAATTTAGTGCTTTTTTAACCATTTTGCTATTATTTTCCATTGAAACACTGCCCTACTTTCATGACTTTGACAGAGAGGACCTTTCTATTTCCCCTTTACTTATTCTTTCTTTTCTTTTAGGTAGAAAGCATCATGAATGACATGGATGCCACCTCTCCAGCTGGAAGATCTTCTTTAGACATAATGGGATCCTGGCATTCTGCTTAAATGTCAGCCACCAGACTGTACAATTTAAAAGTCAATAATTTTATTGAATTTAATCAATAAGAGTATTTAGTCAGCTCACAATTTTACAGTCAAATGTCACAAGCTATTCACCCACATGACTCAGGATCTGTGCTTGTAGTAATTTGTGAGTCCTCATGCAGACTTTGCTCTCAAAATAATTGCTTCCATGAAGCTATTTGTAACATTAGATTGTATTTCTGCAGAAATGTGAAATCATGTACTTTTAGATGATTTCTATTCTAGTAAAATACAAGAAGAATTTTCACCTAAGAAAACGCCCTTCACAATGAATTACTGCTAAAAGACCTTTACATTCAGATTACAAAAATAAAACCCGAAACACTCAAACACATGATTGCTCCTGTTTGAAGGACCTGTTCAGGATACAGCGGGATTTCTGTGACTGCTGCTTGCTAGGGGCATTGCAAGGATACTAATTTCCAGAGCTACACAGCCAAATCCCCATGCAGGCAGCAATGGACAACGTTCCAGCCTCGAGCTGCGGCCCAGACCTTGCAGACCTTGCTGACACCACCCGATAATCTTCTGCTCAGCTGCTGTCCCCTCCTCTGCCCACTGCCCTGCTCTGTGTTTGTGAGAGGCCCATGCTGTTGGCCCAAGATAAGCGAAAGGAAACTTCTTTTGGGAGAGGGCAGACACGGCACAAGAGCTCTTGAGAGCAACGTGCCATCCTAATGGGAAACACTGATGAGAACTTTCCTGCCTTCTCTAGGACCCTGGGCATTTCCAGGATTTCTGTCAGGGGCTTACATTCAAGTGCCATACTTCATTCCATGAGGGTCTCAAGAGCACCTCAGACATGAAGGATATTTCTGAGGCAGATTTTCCACAGAGAAACAAATGCTACTCTCAGGCACTTGCCTGCCCTTGTCCTTACAGACAACAATAGGATGTGTTTTTTCTGTGCACAGTAGTTTTCCCTCTTTTGTTAGTCCATCCTATTTCCTGCCAGATGTCTTACTTTCCACTGGTCTAGGCTTGTTTTACTTTATGGCTGAGCCTATTTAAATGACTATCTCCATGGAGATACTCAAAACCTGAGTGGACATGTGCCTGGGCCACCTGTTCCAGCTGACCCTGCTGGAGCTGGGGATGAGTTAGATGACTCCAAGGTTTCTTCCTGCCGAAGCAATTCCGTGGCTCTGTGAAACAGAAGCCAATACAAATTTTCCTACCATACATAAATGAGATTTATATTTCCCACACTTTGGAGAATACTTATAACTGACTTAGAGGAAAATAGAAAACAGCATTTAGCACTTGCCTGAAGATTTGCAATCTCCCACAAGCACTTAATGACACAGATGATGGTGACATATTTCAGATCATATACGTTGAAGAGTATTAAAGTTTTTTTTGGCGTACAGCTCTGCTTCTTCATTTTCCCCTTCATCCCTACTCTATGACTGTGTAAAACAGAACCTGTCTCACCAACATGCTTAACACCACAGAACGGCATGAGCAACATTTCTTGCAGTTGCTAGATATCTTCCTCATGTTTTCATCTTGGCATATGAATAAGTGACCTGATTCAAAATCTGTGCAGTTCTTAGATAAAACAACCTTTTTCTGAGCTGAGGACATCCAATACCTGATAAATATTGACACTGCAAGGCCAGCCTAACTGTGTTATCAAGGAACAAAGTATTTCTGTGTGAGGCTTGGTGCACACACCTCGTAACACAACCACCATAAAGTAAGCCTAGTAAAGCAGCCCAGGCACTCTCTGCTTTGAGTTTGAGGAGGTGTATCACCTCTTTCACAGGGACATCTCAATTAAGTGTTTTGCAACCTATTTCGTAAAGGTAAAGGATAGCTTGTGCCCACCTCAAAATCTCCTGTCCCAAGCTTCCACCTGAACAGAAAGAAAATCTTAGAATTCTGCATGAGCAACTAAAACAAACAGCAGCAAGGAAGCTGAGCAGATCTGAGCACAGTTAGTGTTTTCCAGGGGTCATGTTTTTTCCTGCTCAGAATGGATTTATTGTACTGGGTAGCGTATCCAGTCACCTGCCATTTCTCACCTCTGCACCACTGGCATGAACACCTGAGTATTAATACTTACTTTGCCTTTCACAAAAGGGGAGCCTGAGGTTGTACATCATTCTGCCTGGATTCAAGCTGTGTGTAATGCATCCCTTGGAATGTTTTGCTTAAATGCACGCAACTATCTGGAGACTTGAAGCCTAGGGCCCTACTGTCCAATCATATGTAGAGTGGAATTAAATACCTCTTTGTTTAGCTATTAATTTCTATTAGTTTCTTAGCTGCTGCAAGAACATCTGTTACAGTGTGCAAGCCACTCCAGCACACAGATATAGCCTTCCACCTCCCAGTCTTCCCAACCCGCCTTTTCACCTACTTCTGGAAAAAAATGAAGTATTAATTCTTTACCTTACAGAAGTAAAAAAAGAAATGCCATATGTGCTTTCCAAACACAGTAAAAGACAGGGCTGCAGAGAATACACTGTCCAAGAAAGAAACAGAGCTGTGAGAAGAAAGGGCATAACAGAGGTATAAGATTAAGCACATGCCTTAATAGTTAGGATATTAACTGGGGTTAATTGAAGAGATGTCATTAAGCTCCTTGCCTGTTATGAACAAACTTAGGGGTTCTGGTTAGCTGTGTTGTGGAAAAGAGATTGAAAAGGTGGTCTTGCAAAAATTTGCTCAGCTCTACTGCCCCCAAAAGAGTAGAGGTCAGGGACAAGAAATCAGAGAACAAAACAAAAAAGCTAGACAATTTCATTTAAGTAATTCACTTTAAAAAAAGCAGCAAAACAAAAACCAAGAAAACAGGAAAAAAAACCAACAAAAAATAGGTTTAAAGCAGAATTTTGAGGAATAGTGCCCAATTATATTAGGCAATTAGATACTAGAAACTTTAGGGTCATGGCAGATGACAGTTTCTGAGATAAAAATGTAACTAACAGGCAAACAAAAAGAACAGTTATGCTGCAGGTGTAGGCCTACCTCAGGAAGACACAGCATGTCTGACCAGACTGGGAAGTGACACACCTGCTGTTTAGGACCTGCCTACCAATGGGGGATAGAGAATCCAAATCATTCCATTAATGAACAATTCAATCAGGATGAACTCTCTTGGCTTTTGACCGACTGTCCTTCCTGCATTTATTCTGATGACTCTCAAGTTCTAATTCTCTTCCTTGATTTCTGTAAATATACCTCAACTTTCAGACAAGTTTTTTCCACCTGTACAAAAAGTTATTGTCCTAAGTACTGGAAAACTGTCTCAGATAATAAAATTTCTAATGTATTTTGTCATTCATTGTTAGCACTGTATTGTACTAAACTTCTAAAAAAAGTGCTAAGCCTTACTCACAATGTGCATTTAGGATGGTATCTAATGTGTCCTTGTTTTCAGACATATCCAGATACAGAGAGTTTCAAGAAATGTAAATGTTCATACATATCTCCAAATTCTCCATATTCTCTGCAACTGAACAAGATGCCTTCCATAAACTTCACTTCAAAATAAAACTTTCTTTGTGTGTAAGTGATTTTCCTATTTGGTTTTTCCATTAGTCAACGCAAAATTCCCTGGAAAGTTAAGATGGTGATATCTGTGAAATCAGAGTTCAGCTTTTATGTTGACAATGTTTACTCTGTCAACTTGAAGAGTTAATGTAGTTTCATGAAAATCATTTAAGAAAAATGTGATAAAACATGGGAATGTCTGACAGTAGAAATGTGAGATTTGTTCAAATACAAAACAAAATGTATCAGAGAACAGCCACTGAAATATTTTTCCAATTGTCTGTAAAAGGAGAACTCTGAAGACCTACAGCAGGAATATAGATGCATGCTCAGGGGACATTTCTGGCTTTCAGATTCCTGCTTTTTTGCTGCCAAAGACCAAAGCCAAACATATTGCTAAGGCTTTAAGACACATTTTCATCAGTAAAATGTCTTATAAAATAGATCCCAAAAACATTGAATGACTGCCAAAATGTCAATTTATCTTTTTATGTCCTCATTGAACAATGAAATATTTATGTTAATAAAGGCATGCTATAATAAATTAGTATTATGGAAACCACCATTCACAGTTTTTAATTAGCAGTAGGCACTGAAATTAAAAATGAAGACACCCTATGTTCTTCCTTCTTTAAGGTCTCTTTTCAGATGACAGTGCTCTGCACAATAATTTTGCAGAGATATATTGCTCCGGGAATGTCTCATTCTGATTTTTTTTTTCTAAAATTATTTATGAGTGAGCTGTGTTACCCTGGTGCATGGTCAGAGCCCAGGCTGGTGCTGTTAACACTGTGTTTGCAAGTCAGCTTAGGAAAGATATCATGTCTATGTAGAATTTTCACTCCTAGACTTTTCTGTAGCTGCACTAATTAAGCAGTTCCTTCACACCCAAAAGTGAGGTTGGTCCATAGAAATGGTTTAACTTCTAAATGCTGGTGTTGTTCAACTTCCTTGTATGCAAAAGCTGCAAGTTATCACTCCAACATTAACAAGTGCTTCTTTCCAGCATCAGTAGATGGAACAGCATAAGTTCAACACATGAAGAAGCTTTTATTCTGTAGGGCAGAAACCTGAATGGTGTCATGTTACCACTCCTGAGCTGGAAATTAGAGTAGAGGCAATGGCTGGCACTGAAGCTTACTTTGAGAGCAAGCAGGGTTCCAGATTACTGTTTCCTATTTTGGACTTAAATTTGATCCACGTGCAGCTGATGTTCGATGTGACAGATAATATCCTGGATATCTAATTTATATTTGATTATTTAAGGTGAGATTTTCCAAATGGTCTCAGTGCTGGAATAACCCTTCTCCCACTGAAGTCACTGCCAAAGCTAGAGGAGGTTGAAAAAACTCCTGTCTTTATTAGCCACTGAAATATCTGGTGAAGAAACAGGAAGCCAGACATAATTTTTATGCTAGCTCCTTGAAAAATGTACTGACTTTCAGAATTTTCTTTATGAGCTTGAACTCCTCATCTGGCTCCTTGTCGAAATCAGTGCACAATAGAAGGTGCAAAATACATATTTTCAGCTAAAAGCTCCTGGGATGGTTGCTCTTACCCTCATCCTCCTCTAGATACAGAGCATCTGGAATGGTGTCAGGCATCCCATAAATAAGGACAGCTGCTACTACAAAAAGAAATAGAGGCTGATGAAAGTTGACGGGCAAGTAGAAGGGATTGTGACAGAAAAAAAGAAGCAGGGAAAAAGTGGAGGATCGGGCAGTAATTTCCTAAGCACACCTTTCTCCTGACACCTTTTTCTTAAAAGGAAAGGTTATTTTAATTTAGTCTACCCTCCCTTTCACACATTTTTCTCTCATGTGATGTCAGAAGCAATATTTTTTGGATCTTCAAATGCTGTGATTTCAGTCAAGCTATTAAAAAAATAGGGGCCTCCTTGTAAAGGGACGAAGAGCAATGTGTGCTATAAAGACAAGAGCCAGATGTCACTTGTTAAACATATGGGTTGAGAAGAGTGAAAGGCAGATCTGAAAGCTTAGAGAAGCATCAGGGTATTCACTCCTCCAGCATGACACACTCTGTCCTGTAAATAATTGCTAAGTGTCCTCGCACTCACACAGCTCACGGATTCCACAGGGGTGAGAGCATAAGACAGCCTTGCAGACACACTTTTGAGGTAACTCTAATTTGAACTAGGAAGCTATCCAGTTTTGATGTCAGGAATTTTTAGTAATACCCAGAGCACTTGGGTACGTGTTTCTCATGATGAGTTGGCCTCACCAAGAAAAACAAGCACCCTATATTGAGTCAAATAAGGCCAGCATAGAGCACTGGTATCAGAATTTATTCTTCTTCCTTTGCCAAACTTAAAAACCTTAACACAATCAGGGCTGTAGGGCACAGGATCTCTCCTGTCACTTTCCAGTTGTGAGGGGTAGCTGAAATCAGTACTGGGCATTGGACCCATCTCCTTAAAGACATTTGTTAAAGAGGTTTATTTCTTAAAACATCAGAGCACATTCAACAAGAGATGGATGAGGTGCTCTGCCCCTTCCTTGCCCCACTGCTCTGCAGCAGAGAGCTGTGCCGCTGCTTGGGTATAATGAGAGAGGAGCTGTGCTTGCTGAGCTTGCTGGCCCTTCCCTGGCTCCACACAGGGCTCAGGAAGCAGCGGTGATGTATCTGCCAGTTCTCTGGAAACACAGAGCCTTCCTGGCAGGGACGTGCCCTACAGCCATTTCCAGGCAGATCACATCCACATTGTGCAGTGGGAGTGATGCAAGCTGGACCTGGCCAGAGGATCTTTCCCAGTGCCTTTCAGGAGCACCACTTCAGAAGTCACACTACTACAGTTAAAACTGTCCCACTCCTTAGAGGGTACAGCTACAGTGGTTTACACTAAGCTGAGAGGCTGGCCCAAGGAATTAATGTATTTCACTGGCACATAGATGTGGACTCACATGCTCATCCATTTGCAAGGTTCAGGCCTGCTTGTGACCTAAATTCTGCTCCCTGCAACACTATATATGTCAGATACTCAAGTGTGATAATGATGGGAACAGATGTGGAAATACATAGATAGATCTGGAACCTGGTCAGAGGGCTGTGTCTCATAGTGCCATGCTGGAACGAAGGAAAAAAATATTAAAAGAAACAGAAAATATCCTTCTTGCTTAAAAGAAACCACAACTTTTTCTAAATTTATTGTTCATATTCTCATTCTCGATGCAAGCTTTAAAAATGAACAAATTCTTTAAGAACACAAAGCTCTCACTGTCTGCTGAAATGGCAAAGTTAGCAGCAGCCAAGGTAAAATTTCAAGATTTCCACTTTGAAGTGGAACGTGGAGTTAATGGGCTGGGCATACCCTGATACATAGCACACAGTAACATACCTTGGTTGAATCATAGAAGCTAGAGATGGAAAAGACCTATTAGGTCATCTTTTCCATCTCCCTGCCAATGTAGGATTATTCTCTGCCAATTCAGGATTATTCTCGAATGTTTTCTAGTCTAGCTTTAAATGACTCAGGCTGTGGGGCTTCCACCACTTCCCCTGGGAGGCTATTCCACAGACTAATAGACTTTCTGTTAGGGAAAATTTTCCTGATATGCAGCCTGGATTTTACTTTGTTCCAGTGCATGCTCGTTCTCCTTAAGTGTATTACACTACCCTAGGTAAATTGTCTCCCTGTGTCGGTGTTTATGACCTTCAAATACTTTGAGATGGCTTCAAAATCCACCTTAGGATGGATCATAGGTAGCATTATACACCATGGCTGTCATATATAATACACTTGTAGCATCAATTAGATGATGCTACTTAAAACATATTCATATTTTCGCTGTCATGCTGTGAGATCCTCCAGAGTGGAACACATATTGCACCGCTTAGTGAAACCAAACTTGCCTCCTGCTGTTTGGCAGCAATTGTACCCGAAGTGTTTGAAAAGCACCTACAGCTTGAAAAGTGCCTGAAGCTACTTGATCCCACCCTGCTGACTTCCACCTGTGGGATCACAATGTGTGATGGCTTAAATTAGCATAACTACCTCCAGTATTGCCTTTTCCATACATTTTCCATATGGACATTTCAGAGTGAGAGGCTGACAGGCAGATGTGGGGGAGCTCTTTGGGGGTGGGAAAAAGGAGGGCAAGGGCAAATCACTCTGCATGAGTGGCTCCTAAAAGGGTGGTTTGGATGAGTTTGGATGAAAAAAGTAACAGGCATAATTAAAGGTTTTGGGGCACAGAGTGGGACAGCAGCATCCTGGGGCCAGGGCACTGTTGCGTTGTGTTTGTTCTGCTCTCCCCTGTTCAAGTTGGATTGTTCCTTTCCCCTCTGTTAAAATGGTTCTGCCCAGGTTCTCCCACCTCTCCCCGTTATATGTCAGTCACCCTGGTCCCCATAACAACCGATGTATCCACCTTTACCCCTCTCCAGTTACCCAAGCAATCCAATGTATCCATTCCTCAACTCCACCCCAGGGCCCTGCCAGTCATTCCCTGCCCACTCCTTTTTCTCCAGAAACTTCTCTCCAGGGCTTGGAGTGATTGGCTTAGGGACCAGGGCCCCCCCCTTTAGTTGTGTCCATTAATTCTTTCCGTATGTTAATCTTATGTACCCCACTCCCCCCTGGATTCCCATTTGTCCCTTTGCTGGATCCACCGCTACCTCCCACTCCCTTCACAAGGTCATGAGACCCCCTCCCTCGCTCTCTTTGGTTGCTCGTTTCCCTGGGGTCCACGTTAAACCTGTACTTGCCCTAACCTGAGAGCGCTCTCTTCATTTCTTGCTGGCAGAAGCCTCAATGCGGCCACGTCCTTCTGCAAGGCAGCATTGCCTGCTGTAACGCAGGGTGCTGACCTTAGGCACAGTCCCAGACACCGAGAGTGGGACAGTGCCCCCCGAGCTGCAAGTGGTGCTGGCCAGCTTGCCGGGACATTTGAGAAGGTCGACCCTTCTCCTCTCTAGCTGCGCTGCTTCAGGGCACCAGGACTGGGAGATTTCCTATGGGACAGGATCTTGCAGCCAGGGCTGTCCCACCACTTCAGTTGGGGACCAGGGCAGGACAGGGCTGAAATGGTGCTATTTACCAATAACTTTCACTTTGGAAATGAATCAAGACATTGCTCTTTTATTATACAGCCGAGTATATTTTACTCCCACAGAGGGATGATCCCTGAAAATCAGAGTTCCCTTGAACCTGCTGCACTGTGTCCTTTAGTCCTAGAGACTCTATCTACACATCTCTGTGCGCTGGCCAAAGAGTGCATGTGTTATGTGACCTCTTGCACTGATTTTTTTCTGTTTTGATGTGACCATACAGGGAATTGTGAAAAAATCTTCACTGAAGAAGATATGGAGATTTCTTATCCCAACCAAAATATTCATAGTTCTTTTTTGGAGAAAATATTATCTTTTCATTGTTGTTGCTATGGGAATCACTAGCAGTCACAGATGCTGAGACTCCAGACACCATCCATTTATACCTTACGTATCCCCCCACTTAAAATTTACTGCTTGATTCAGAGTCAAATATTTTGAACAGAAAAACTTACTTAGTCACAAATTGATCATAGCATTTGGATATATATATAAAAGTCAACAGGATTAGGACATCAACATATTTTACAAGGAACCTTCAGAATTTTCACCATGCTACCACAGTCTTTCAGCTTTGTTACACACACTCATAAATGTGAAGAGTTGGAAAAATTAAAAACTTTTTAAAATTAATTTTTTTACTCATAAAAGCAAGTGGAAAACCAAAGTGAAGACATTTCTTTAGGCTTCAAGCAGAAAAATGGCCATAAGATATTGCTGCAGGAACAGTACAGAAAAAAAGCCCCACAAAACAAAGCAGAACATTTGAGAGGTGTCGTAGTTCAGCCCATGAACTTGCACACATGGAACATCTGCTTTTGCTCTGTGATTGCTCCTAGTTGTTCCACAGAGGTCAATAATTCACTGGCACCGTCTCTGTACATTTAGTTGTATGTGTGATCAGGGTCCATAAAACGTGTACAGACCTTTAACAGGCTTCCAGCACTTTTGGACCATCTATCCCAAGACCCTCTGTCTCATCAAGAGCACTTGATGTATGGCATAGTGACTTTGTAAGCCATACTGCCTTTCCCATAGGTTTATATTGCAGCTTGTTAAGGACCAAGTGAGCAAAATATTTCCCTTTAAAACCACAGTGGCCTTGAGTAAAGTAACCTTCTGCTGGTTTTTGGGTCCTACTCCAGCTTATTCCCTTTCTCCTGCCCCCAGCTCCTAGTAGAGGCCAATTGTTGCGTGGAATTGAAGGGCAGGCAAGGAGAAGAACCAGATCCATGTCACACACCCCACCCTTCCCTTCTTCGCAGGCTTAACTTTTTGTTCCCAATTCCCTGCCTCCTGTCCCCCAGCAGCACAGGGAAAGGTGGGAATGGGGATTATGGTCAGTTCATGTCATGTTTTTTGTGCTGCAATTTCATCCTCAGGCAACAGAGACTTTTCCCTACTCCAGTGTGGGATTCCTCCCACAGGAGATAATCCTTCACAAATTTCTTCACTGTGAGTCCTTTCCAGGGGCTGCACTTCTTCATGAACTGCTCTAACATGGGTTCCTTAGGAGGGTCACAGGTGCTACCAGCAAACCTGCTCCAGCATGCACTCCTCTCTCAGTTGGTCTGCAGGGCTCTGCTAGGATCCTGCTCCTGCACTGGCTTCCCACAGACTTCATTCTGGCATCCACCTTCTCCACTGTGGGCTCCTCCATGGGCTGCAGGTGCATCTCTGCTCCATCATGGGCATCCATGGGCTGCCTCAGCATGGTCCTCATCCCTCCTGCTGTAGTTGGCACTGGGCTGTTCCCTCCTCCCATCCCTTAAATACATGATCCCAGAGGTGCTGCCACCACCACTCATTGTCTCAGCCTTGGCCAGCAGCAGGTGTGTCCTGGAGCTAGCAGGCTCTGGCTCTGTTGGACATGGAGGAAGCTTCTGGCAGCTCCTCAGAGAAGTCACTCCTGTAGTCCCCCCACTACCACAACCTTGCCATAAAAATCCAGTATTATGGTATCATCTAACAGAGGATATCTTTGGAAAACATCACTTATTTACCACTGGAGCACTGACCTAGTCAGCAGCTGCCTTCATTCTCCACACACTTTTAGACACGTACTTAAAAGAATATACTGAGGAATTGGCTAGACACCAATGTTTCATGGCAATGCATCTGTTTTCTGAGAGTCAAATTAAAAATGAGAGGCATTCTTTTCATGACTTTCATTAGTATATAAATGCATTTAATTATTTTACTCCTTAAGACAATATGTACAGCATTGTTTTGAAATACAGAACAAAGGAAATAGCACAAATCATTTCAAGATAGTACATGGGTGTGGCATAGATAACAGCTAAGTTTAAGTTGTTTTGTGGACATAAACCCTTCTGGTTCTTTCCATGCTTCTTTGACAAACCTTTAAAACATGCTGACATTTTATAAAGAGACTATGCAGCTATGAAGACTTTGGAGGACCCCATCTTTATTGAGACTAAATGCTTTAAGTGCATCAGGGTATGGTCTTAATGATAAATGCACATATGGCAATGTAGCCAAAGCACACAAAGTTGTGGAGTTACAAGGGGAACCATCTGGCTCTTCCTTTCCTGGTGCCATCTCCTCTGTGCAGGGCTGACACAGCTCCTTCAGAGCTCCATCACCTCCTCCATGAGGCAGGTGAGTGAAAGGGGCTGCGAAGGTGGAACAACAGGTTGTGCTGTGTCAGCAGTGGTCACCTGGGGCAAGCAAAAAGCAGCTTTTCTTGGCTCAGCAAGCTTCTTTCGTAGAACAGCAGGTGGACCACAACCGCCTCTGTGATGCTTCTGTCTTTAGGGTTGTTCCAGAGGCAGTGGAGAAACTCAGCAGTGCAAGAGCCATGACTGAGCTGAGTGCTGCAGGTACAGGAGGAGAGCAGCACAAGCCATAGATGAGGAAATGACCCAAACAGCCCAGAGCCAGATACTAATTCCTTACTCATAGTCAGTAGCATTCTGCTTCATGAATGTCCCTTGTGGCACTTCTAATTCAGTTCTCTGAGGAAGATTTTATTAAGCCAGAGTATCAGAGGATGATCTTAGTGTTGAAGACTTAAATTAGGCAATCACTGAAAATCTGAGGACCATTAAGAGGGAAAGGGCCAGATCTTGTGTTTCTGTTTTCTTCCCTGAAATGTGGTTTAAGGCCTTTAGGGACAGTTGATGCATTTTTACTGATGGGTGTGTGAAGCCAGCTGAACTGAGTCCCTCCCGCCAATGCAGCAGGGCTGAAAAGGCAGAAGAGGCAGAGAAGATTTTGAAAATGACTGTTTACTGAAAAGAACAGGTATTAATAGGCTTGTGTACATCCCTAATGACAGTGATAAAGGCATTACTATTCAGTGCAAAACCAAATGGTCCTAGATTAAGTGCTGGGCATTCACATTTCGGATGATGCTAGTAATCTGAATTTCTCATTATAGAATTTATGCCAGACTAACACTCTTGCCAAGGATGATTTAACTATTCACAGTGTCAAACTGACCTTGTAGCTCATAGAAAGAGAGCATTAATTGCAATTTCATTGTATTTCATGACAAATTAAAAACTTGGCACTTATAAACTCAAATTAAAATGAAAATCTCTTCTATTTGCAGCTGTGTTTAGAAGTACTAAATCCCAGCTAATGTTAACTAAATGGGCAGTTTCTTCTTCCCTTGAAACCAAAGATATTTTTCTGATGATAAAGTAGGACTTGCTCAGAGAAAGGGTGCCATTATCTTCCTGGTGCTTTCTGCAGTTCTGCTTTCCCAGCATCAAATTACAATGTAAACATTTGCTTTTCTTATCAGTTCTGTGCTGGAGCAAACAAGGTCTTAAGAAGATTTTCAAAGTGACAGAAGGATATAAGAAGAAAAGAACAAGGAGGGCATAGTTGAAAGAGGAGGATAGGAAGATATAACTCTTCTATTTTCTTTAATTTAATTACATAGTATACTAGGAAAAAATCCCAATGTTAATTCATTCAAAAGGATAATCAAGTGCAATAGGCATGGGTAAATATGTGCCTTAAACCCACAGGTATTTATAATTTTTAAAACTTTAAAGCATCCTTATTTACCTCAATATTAATGCACATAAAATCTACATCTTTTATAATTGGCCTGAAAAAAATTGTAACAAATATTCCAGAGACAGTAAAAGGGAAGCCACATATAATCTCACTGAGTGTTAAATAAACACAGGGAATATGACTTCTTCTTTGCAGCTTCCCTCCTACAGGCTGCTAGGCTGTGTGCTGTGATTCTTCTGAAAATCTTTGCAAAATGCTATGGAAATAATTTGATATTTACAGCCTATGATTAATGCTTTATTTGCTGATAAAGTTTGTTTGGCACCAAGTCTCCATCACTGGATTTAGCTGAATTTGCTCACATAGAATTTAAATAACAAGGTACACCAATAACTGCATTTAAGATTAACATCAAGTTGAATATGAATGCACAATCCTGTAATTAATGAAGAACAGTGCATGCTCCTATTGAAGGACATGTCAATGGATTATGATTTTTTTTCTGATTATGATTCTGTACAGATACAATCCTTCAAAAAATAGTGATTGCAACAGAAAAGAATATGGTTAGAAAATCTGAGGGGTAAAATTTGTGACACTTGACAAGCAAGACAGGTTTTTGGTGACTTTTTTATGCAGGTAACTTCACTGCAAATGGCAGCAGTATTTCGGAATGGTAAGAAAACTGTAGATGTTGTTAAAACAAAACTCTCTCATGTCCCCACTATGTCTGTTCAGAATTCTGTTTTACAGGAATTACAGCAGAAAGAACAGTGACAATAACTCTATCTCTACAATGCTCAGAATATGAAAGTGCTTTGCAAGTGAATCATGACTGAACCATAACTGAGAGCGCTGAGTGTGTCCTTGACATGGTCTGCCATGATTCTGTGCCAGCCAAGATGACACAAGTTTTTTCTGCAGGGTTGCCAACCCTTTGCAGAAAAGAAAGAGTTGTGTGAGAACAGTGCAGTGTTTGAGCTCCAGCTACTCTCTGCTGTCCAGGAACATATCCTGCTTTCTGTCAGAGGCTTCTACACTCAGGACAGAGGACTGAGAGAACAAAAAATCCCACTACAAATCTGTGCTGTGGGCACACATTACTAATGGATACACCTCCTGGCCTTTGCCAGCCCCTGCTCCAGGTAGCAGCCTCTGCAATCTGTGGGGTAGCACTGGCCCTGCTCCTGCCTGTAGGGAAAAGAGCCACACTGCAAGGAATATGTGGATTTGATGAGACATTTTCCCACCATGCACCATTTTTGATTAATTGTTGCTTTCTCCTATACTCTGAATGTCATTTTAGTATGCCAAGAACCCCAAAGCTTTAGTGGTCAAACACAGCCAAGTGCATTCTTGGAAAAAGTGTGACTGAAGAGAAGGACAAAGTGTAACACATGGTATGTGAAACAGACTGTGAGAGGTGAAGGACTAGAAGATCCCAGAGTGGGGAAGTAGCCCTTACTGGATGATTAATACTTCCTTATTCTGAATTCAGTTTCATCTTAAATAACTTCAGACTATGTAAAAGTGTCAGTAGATTTTTCTTGTTCTTCCAGCAGAGTACCTCATTTCCTTGCTGTTTTCATGAGCATGTCTGTAGATGTGACGTTCAGAACAGCATCTTCATCCTTTGCTGGTGCCAGATTCTGCACCTGTAGAATTTCTGTTTCCCTTCTAAACACACCAAATAGGGTGTGACAGACTTGGTAAAGATAATACCTGATGCAGGACAACCTGCAGTAAGGCAATTGTATTCCAGTGTGAGCTTAAGGAATCGTAGTGCAGTACATGAGTAGCTCAGCAAGAGGCACAACTCAGGCAAAAACATGCCTCCAGAAACTTTGTTCCCATCCTTTGCTGCTCCTCAGAGGCATTTTCTGCAGTAGGATGCTCATTTCTCTCCTCTTGTTTGCTCAGTCAGACTCAGCCATATTCTGTAATAGTGTTTCATTCTGCCTCATCCCTGGATTCACCCCTCTTTGTTTGCTGACTTGTACCTCTGGTACCATTATTTCTTTGGCAACACATCCTGAAACCAGAAGATGTGAGGGATCAAGTGGTGAATTTTGGTAATACATCTGCCAATATTGCTACAAGGCAGATAGAGGCACAGTAGAAATGTTAATTCCCACTTTTGTGAGTTCATCTGAGATTAGAGGCTGACTGCTCTTGAATCACCCGTTCATGTCTCCGCATGGTGCTGCTATGTATTAGTTTTATTCTTTCTTGCCTAGCTTGTTTTAATGGTGGAGGTAAAGAGAAGGCTGATTGATTTCAAGCAAATAAAATTGTATGGGAAAAGAGATGGACAATTGGTGCAAGAGACTTCCTGAGACAGTACTCTTCAATCAATCCTACCGAATGTTTGCCCAATTTGTTTCATTCATAGTCTCCACTTTTCAGAACGAGTGTGAAATATGTTCTCTGTTACTTTCCCTACAAGAAAGACATGGATGTACAGTAGTGAGGCAAGGGGAGGTCACCAAGATGACAAGAGGTCTGGAACACATGATGTATGAGAAGAGGCTGGGAACAGCATTTATTCAGTCTGATCAGGAAAAGGGTGATTGAATATCTCTTTTTTCTCTTTAGCTAAGGGAGGGAAGAGTACAGACAAGGTAGATATGAACTCACAGGAACATACTGACAGCTTGGTCACAAGCTGCAACAAGGGGAATTCTGACCGGATAGCTGTAGATGCCATCTCTAGTTACAGCCATTCTCTGTGCAATTAGTGGATGACTAGTTATTAAAATTATTTAATGTTCTGATAGTTAAACATTGTTGAAAGCCAGTTTGGCCACAATGAACTTTTTTGTTACACACTTATTTTCATGTATTTTTTCTTCACACCACTGTAGATGTGGTCTATGAATCCAGTGGAGAGTAAGAAAAATAACAACAGTTTTTTATTAAGAGCAAGAGATTAAATCAATTCATTGGACCTGAAACTGCATGAGTAGGTGAGGCAACATTCCAGTTCATCTTAGTTCCAAAATACGCCTTCTCACACTGAAGCTCCACAGCAGGATATGAAATCACAAACATCACATCATCAGAACAAATGTTCCTTGCAAGATTGTCAAGGCAGGGCACCATAAATCAACAGCTCTTGAGAGCTGCTGGGTTTGGACTTTTCTAAAGACAAATGAAATCTTTTACAGCCTGTCATTTTAAAATGAACCCAAAATATAGAAAATAAAAATATGGCTGTGCAGAAACTGTAATTTAATAAGCAGAGTTGGCTAAAAAGCAAAAAATTCTCCCCACAAATGCTCCTGCAAATGGGTCATGATTCAATAAAATACTTAATCATAAGTTTAGCTTTAAGTCTAATTACATACTGGTTTTACAAGGAATTTAAGCACTTTGTTAAACTTATCTAGGAATGTACCTGTTTTGCTGTTCTGGACATATTAATTTGCCATTTTAATTAATTTCAGACTCAGTCACATTTCTCTGTGTTTGCTTGCAATGCACATGCACACAAGTGAACGTCTAACCTTTTGAGCAGACCAAAAAAGGTCTCCAAATGTATACAGGTGGATATTGGCATCAGCTAGCTTTTTAATATATTAATAAATCTGGATACTTTTATGCAACTCACTGTGTGAATTAAAAGATGCAATGTGTCTGGTTAGCCTAATAGCAGCAAAGTTCAAATTATAAGTAAAATTGATTATTATAGATAGTTAACAAAAATACAATTAGACAGAAAAGGTGTTGGAAAAACCTGTTGTGGGGCTGTTGGGTATCCCACTGGAGCACACAAAACAGAACCAAATAAAAGCAGAAGGTGTTCTGCTGTGAAATGATTCACTGAGCTCTTGCCATCTGTTGTTTTGGCCAAGATAACTTGGCATCATTGCATGTTGTATACATTCTCAGAGAAAGCTGCCAAACCCTTCTTATTTTAGCATTATTAGTATTTTATAGCTGTTCTTCTTTTGTTGTGCAGGGCTTTGTTGTTGGTTTCAAAACACTTGATGCTGGGTGTGGTATGCAGAAGCCCTCACCCTGGGAAAGAGAGCTCTCCGCGTCCCTGCAGTTCCCAGCAGCGGTTGTTGTTTTTTCTCCCCTGGCTGCACGAGGACAGTTCTGCTGCCTGAATGCTCATAACTGCTATGCACCGCATCAGGAGAGTAGCCTGGACAGTCCAACTCCTGCCTGGCTCTGCTTCTTTGGTTGTTGTTGTTTGTGTTGCTTAGGGTACCAAGCTGTTTCGGTTGCAGCTTCTTCCTTTCCCGCGCGTCTCTAAATTCTGCTACTACACCCTGCTGTAATCTTGTACTTGTAAACAAAATGAATTGCTGCTAGACGAGCCAAATGAGCCTGCTGGCGACACACAGGACACTATCTCCCTAGAAACACCCTCTGTAAACTGAAACCAGCCAGCGAGCACCAACAAAATCCTTGCATCCATTCTGACACGTAGCCTCAATTTTTAGTGGAGATGAAAGTAAAGAAAAAGCTTCTCTGGGATAATGGATTTTGGATTAAATAGACCAGTCTTCAGGGTGTCAGTTTTTCTCAGCTGGTAATGAATCCTCAAATCCCAAAGAGTTTATTTGAAAATGTACAGATGGAAAGGCAAACAGAGGAGAACATATGCAAGTTTGCGTAGTTGTTTATTTCTAATTTACACAAACATTTTCATATGGGTAGGTGCTCCTGAAACTTAACATTGAATTTCAAATGCCCTGTTTAAACTTAAACATTCTGCATCAAAAAATAAATCACAGGCAAGAAATTGGCACTGATTTCAATAGAATCTGTCAATTTATACCAGGTGAAGGTCAGGTTTTAAATTTCTTAGACTCCACTGTTTCTTGTAACCACAACTCCGAGTAGATGATAGAGTAGTGCAGATCCCCAGTAACTTAGGAATGATGGATGGTATTTCTATGGGATATGCTCTCTCTCCAAGCTATAAAACATAGAAAAGGAGTGTTCCACCAGTTTTTTAAAGAATCTAGAGGGCTCCTCTTCTCCCTGGTGTTGTGTATATGGAGAAGGCATCAAATCAAATGTCTGTCATTCTTAATGGAAAAATTCTTGGTTACTTCAGCATTCAGTAGGTCACCTTTAAGACATACGTGTAGTTTCATGAGACTACTCTGAAAAAATAAGGAAAAATTGGCCCTCTATTTTTTTCCATTTCAAAGTGACAACAAAGCATCTTATTTTCAATAAGCTCACATTTATTAGATAAATAAACTGTGGCATTCCAAAGTACTCTGTACAAATTATAATCTAACTGACCCTTTGTGGTTTGGGCTATTTTAGCTCAAAGGATACCTACAGCAGCACTCCAGGATAAGTTGTAATAAAGACATTTTTGCTGACCATAATCAGAGGGAAAATCTATCAGCTAGAATGGCTAAATTTCAAGTACTCTCATTTTATCCTTGCAAATTGTTTCATTATTTCTTATTTTAGCTTTTTCAAGAGTGGTCTCCACAGCTGAGAAGAAAGAACCACTAGAAAATTGTTAGTTTCATGTGCTTGAAGATAACATGCCTCACTCCAGTTTTACAAGATATTCATGACTGAAAACTGATTATGATTTCTGAATGCTCCTCTGTTCTCTGAAAGCTCAAAAACTCTACAGTTTTGTTTGCATATTCCTTCTTCTGGAACCACTTTCTCTCCATCAGTATATTATATTTTCCCGTAAAGCTCTGCTTTAGGATTCTTCAGGTTGATGTTTCACATAAAGATTAGGTGAGCCTACCTGAATGTAAAGAAAATGCCTACAAAATCAGCACATGGTTTCTTCTTTTTGATGCAATCTTTTTTTATACATCAGCTTGTATAAAATGTGGTCAAAAATTCTATGTGAATCTATGAGAGAAATATGAATGCAAGGGAGCTCCTTGCTTTAGGAGTCAATATCCTTTTAAAATGAAATGGAAGTACAACACACAAAAAGTAATATATGTTCTTTTCTTCCATGAATTTCAACATTTTTTGGCTTTTGGATAAATGAATGCTTATAAAAAATTATAAACAAAGTCAAAATAGTGAAATAATTTCATTTCTGAGAAAAGTTTTCAGATGCTGTCCAGGGCTTGAGTTCAGAGTAGACAAAAGTGGTATGTTTTGGTTTTGCCTGATGTAACATCTTTGAGACCAGCTGCCAAATGGCACAAATGGAAGTAAGCCTACTGTTCCTCAAAGCCAATGTAATCTTACAGAGGATAAAGGGCAGGGAAATCTGTTATATGAAAATAATACAGGGCAGCTAGAAGAGGAAGAAAAAGAGGGACACTTCAAGGAGATTGACTTTTTTTCTTACAAAGTCATTTGACCATTTGACAACAGGCACTGATACATAAAATATAGTTGTATCATGCCTTTTAGCTGTTTTTTTACAGCTACAGGATAAGTCATGTCCTTCTGTGTTGTTACCATTGGACTAGATGAGCTGGAAGAAGAACACTGCAGACTTTCAGTTAGTGAGGTAACAGCCCTTGCAAAATATTCAAACATACTTCCTCCCATTGTAAGTGTAAGTCCTAAGTGTAGTCCATTCTCAGGCAATAATATTTTGCCAAAACTAATTTATTCCTGTGTCACTCATTATTCAAAGAGATTCACATGATATTGTGCTAAAAAATATTTTCTTAAAGAATAAAATAAAAAGCTCTGAGATGTGGAAGGATTGTAGGATAACTCAGGTTGGAGGGACATCATTTAGTTCTGCCACCTGTAGGCAGCAGGGTTATTGATTCAGTACAGTTGGGTTATTTATAGCTTTATTCAATTGGATCTTCAAACCCCACAGAGATGGAGGTTGCACAATTTTCTGGGCAGCTTATTTCACTGCCTAACATGTCCTCATAGTGAAAAAATATTCTGAAAAATAAGCAGGCTGAACTCTCTGCTTCAGAGTGTTGACTCACATATGTTGACACACATGTGTTGACTCACCTTCCCATCATGGGAAGGTGCTGGAAGCCCCACACTCTCTTCTTTCACCCTCCCCATAGGTAATGGGCAATGCCGTCAAGTCCTTGAAAAATGACTCTCCTTTGAGCTAAACAGCCCCAGCTCCCTAGGGATGAACTAAACTGGAAAGTTAATCTGTAGATAGGCAAGAGGCACACTTGGTACCTCACAAATCTCATTAGACATGGCTCCAGATTTAGACAGGCAGCAGAACTACAAGTGGTGGAAAAACAGGTTGGGTGACTGGGAAAAACCTGATTTGGTAGTCACATTTGAGAACTCTATGTATTCTTAGTGCTTCAAGAGAGAAAGTATGAACCATTCCTTCCAATTTACAAACTGGGATGCTGGTCACCAGTTAGCCAAGAATAAAATCCCCTTCTCCTGGAGAACTTGTCTACTTGACTAAATGGAAAGCTGTGCTGTGCTCTGGATTTTGTTCCAGTTTAGGAGCTGACTTTTTAAAAAAGATTTGTAATTGTGATGTTTTTGAGAGGCCATTAGAAAGGCTAACAAATTTTTCATGGAAAATCTTAAAAATATTTAGAACTCATGAAAAACTAAAAGATATGATAGAAAATTCTAAGGCAATACATTCATACTCAGACCAATGATATAGTTTTGATAGGAATATGCTATATGCTGCACTTTTATGGTCCTTGAGAAGATTTAGTTCTGGCCATGACTCGAAATCTCAGTTCAGCTTTAACTGTGAAGTCTCTATTCACTGCCATAATAAAGATCAACCTTGAACTACTCTCAGTCCTTGAAGACTTGAGAATTGGTGCAATCATTTTGTCTTTTAATTTATAGAGTTATCATACTGAAATGTTGAAACAAAGAATAACATTGCCACAAAAACAAGCTCCATTCCTGTTGTTACTATGCTGATTTTTATAGACTCTTCTCTTTACTATTGCTAACCAATGTAAAATTTAAAACTGTAGATTTTTCCCCCTGTGAATTAACCGACTTAATTCCATCAAACTACCTTTAAAACTCAGTTTAGCTCCAAAGGAATATATCTTTGTGTATAGACCTTCATATATTGCTTTTCTCATCCAATTTGTATTTCACTGTTTTCAGGTGTACATTAGTCTCACTGTGCAATACAAGACACAGAAACATAAAGTGCCATTTACTTTTTCCAACCATCTTTCTCTTTAAATGTCACATGAGAACACAGTTGTTTAACAGAAGGCAAATTGTTTAAATGTAAATGTAGAAAAGCATCTTCAAGATAAGGCTCCAGTGGACATCAGGTGGAAAAGTGAATGTGAAGGGCAGGGGGAGCTGACAAATGACAGGGGTATATGGCAAAGCAAATATGAAATTAAAAGCTTCAGAGTCACAGCAAAAATTAATTAAAGGTATGCACTGGCTCACTGTGGTACAAATTGCTACAGATGCAGTGCACTACTATACATAGAATAGCCTGCATCACTGTAAATTGTTAATTTATATGAAACTTTACCTCAGTTGTTTATTTAAAAAAGAGATGTGACCACAAAGAAATGCAACTTCAGCAGGTGACTCTGGCCGGTAGTAATAATCCCTGCCCAGAATTTGCCTCTCCCCACCCTTCTACTCCACTGACAGCCCTCACTTCCTTCCTCTTGTAGTTCAAGCCCAGACTGGCAGTTCTCAGGCTTCAGGTCTGCAAAGGTGAGAGGGCTCTGCATCTTGTCTTGCAGAGACACCCTTTGGGTTACCCCCAAAGCACTGAAAAGTCACAGAAAATAAGCAGTTGCTTCACTGCCAGCTCTGACAGCAGCACCAGTGCTCAGGACAAAAAAAAAATCAACCAAAAAACCAAACACTGTGCCTTGCCTCAGGAAAGCCTCACAGGAACTGGGCTTGAGGAAGGAGTCTTTAAAATAGTCCCGTTTCCCCAGTCTGCCTGTGCCAAGCACCTTTCACCAGGAAGAGGAGACAGGTACAAAGAATTGTCTTCCACATAGATTTACCACAGATGGAGGTATAGACATAGACATACATAGAGACAGATCAATAGATAGATATCTAGATGGATATATAGAAAGAAGATAAATAAATGTAGATTAGATATAGACACAGAAAGGAAAGGAGAAAAGCTAAGACAAGGATTTGCATGAGCTACAGCTTTTTCAGCCCTCAGAACCATCTGAGAATCAGACAGCACTTTGGAGGGATAACAACGCGAATCAGCCCTAAGATGTTATCAGTGTTACTGTAGCTGCAATGGTCAGTACATAATCTAAGGAGATTCTTCAATCAGCAAGATGTAGAGAAAGGGCGTTTTTGTTCAGAAACTTTCTAGATAACTGAGATTCAGCTTTCTACCTTGCTGAGCTAACTATTCCTACTCCTTACAAGAGAGTTACAGGATACATCTGGTTTGCTCATTACTGTGCAAAGGGGAACTATGTTATTGTACCAGACAGTAACCTGAGGCTATCTGCAATCATCCTTTCCATTTTTCTGTTGCTTTAATGAATGCTTCTCCATTACTGCTTCTACTACAACAAGAGCATTATCTTTCCTCACCACTGAATTATATTAGTTGTGATTGCATTAGGAAAGTGGCTTAAAACTTTCAGAAAAGCTGGGTGAAAGTGTTATAGTAGAAATTATTTCTGATGGAAAATAAGAGTTTTTGTTTAAGGCTTTTATTTTTTTTTAAGGAAGTATGCAATATCAGCAATGTCTGTTTATGAGAAATCTGAGAATGTATAATTTTGAACATCATAGAATGGCCTGGGTTGGAAGACACTTTAGAGATCATCCAATTCCACCCTTCTGCCATGGACAGGGACACCTTTCACTAGACCAGGTTGCTCAGAGCCCCATCTAAACTGGCCTTGAAGACTTCCAAAGATCATCATATGAAAAGTTTTCATTTAGATAAAGAACAATACTTTGATATTGTTTAAAATTGTATTAGAATTTTAATTTTAATAATAAAGCTATACAGTGTCTTTTGTGAATTATATATACTATTACTAACCATACATGAGCTATTAAAATATAATATACCATAGTGCTTCAACATGGTTAATTTAAAATGTATTAACAAGAGAATTAAAGTCACATGAAGCTGATGCTATCAAAATGAAACACTTCTGTGAATTTGAAGCAAACTTTTGTTCATGAGGAAACACAAATATTTTCACTTTTACTTCTGATTCAAATGAAAACCAGTTTTGAAATACTGCATTTTCCACTGGAGATAGGAATTCTGTTTTTCTGACCAGTTTTTATCAAATAAATTTGTCCTTTGAGAGTTGTTGTTACAGATGTTCATGCCTAAATACTTCTGTGGATACAGAAAAGAGATACTATGTTTCAATGTATTACTAACAGGTATATAAATTCTGAATACCACAGCTGCAATTCTGCTTTCCTGTTGATTCACCACACAGCTCTCTTTAAATTTATTAATTGTTCTGTTTCATTTCTCCCAATTACAGCTGGGACAAAACATAATATTTTAACTCACTGTCTGTTGTGAAGTTTAAAAAGCTTTTTTTTTTTGAGTGCCCTTTCAAGGAATGAAATACTAAAGCCTGGAAAAGTTTGCTATAATAATTTAATTAGGTCTCCTACAAAGCCCTGAGCTAAGTTGAACTATTTACGAGGTTTTAAAAATCTGTGTTAAAGAAGTAGGAATCCTCAGCCCTTACTAAGTTGTTGTGGTAAGTATTATATTTATTGTAAACAGAAGCTTATGTCTCGAGTAAACCACCCCAGTACTGGCACTTGGAGTTTCCATATCCTGGTCCTCTATGCAACACATTTAGAGAGTGGAAAACAATTGGAATGGAAAGAGCTATGGAAAGACATAGAAAACCATGCAGTTGTTACTTTTAGTCTGATATCTTAGCCTGTCTAATATCAGATACGTGACATTAATATGCAAGAGCGATTATTAAAAAGCATGTAATAGCACAGTTTTTTCCCTAATGCCCTTCACTTAGAATCTGGCTTACACAATGAGGCAGAGGAGTTTATATGCGTTGCAAATATTTTAATGTAACAGTATCCAAAGTGACAGTGAATATTTTTATTATCCATATAAATGACCCATCACTTCCTAAATCCTGTTAAGCTTTTGGCCTCAATAATATCCTGCAGTCATGTGCTAGAGAAGTTAAGTATAAGCTATGTGAAAAAAATGTTTTCATTTGTTTGTTTCAATTATGCTATCTTTCAACTCCATCAAATATCTCTGGAACTTTTAAAATACAAAAAAGGGAGATGGTTTGATTCACCCCTTTTATTCAATAGAGCTTTCAGTTCTTCTTCTGTGCTTGCTATTCCATAGCAAGAAGAAGTTGGGGGAAAAAAGCTTCTGAACTCTAAATTTTTCTAGAGAGAAACTAAAGCAGCAGATTTTCTGAACTTTGGAGAGGTCTCATATATTTCCAGCTCCCTCCACTTCTGGTTTCCATTTAGAAGAAGAATTGTTGAAATACCATGAGGACAGCTGTTTTCACTGCCATGACAGGAAGCAGGAGTGTTGGAAATGTGATGAGAAAGTCTGTTCTTACAAGATTTACATCCCAACGGAGTCTCAAGAAGTTACTTTGCGTAGTTTAGATGTGGTTCAGATAAACATCTAAACTTCTGAATACTTACACACAAGCTGAATCCAAACTCTGAAATTTCTCAGGTTTGTCTGTCAGAGGCACTGAAATGGTGTAAAATTTCAACAAAACAAAGCAATGCACCAATTGGCATGGAAGCATTGCTTGTCCTGCCCTCTAATCCTGCATCTGTTCTTTCTTTATACAGTCCTTTACCAGAAATAAGTCCAAAGACACCACAGGTGTTAGAGGCAGCCTCTTTTGCACAATAAATGCCCTGAGTGATCTCACGCAGGAAACCAGATTTCCTTAGGCAACTCCTCCATTTCCATATCTCTGCCTGCTCTCCCCTTCCTGAGTCCACCAAATTGTTGTTCACAGAGGCATATGTGCAGGAAATCTTTGCCTGAATCCATCATCCTGACAAACACGAGAAGGGTGGGAGAGGAAAGAAGTGAGGAATGAGTGCCCTTGCTGGCCACAATAGCCAGCAAAAGAAGTGCAATCACTTGGTCTTTCTCAGCAGGAGGGCTCTAAAATTTTCATTCTTTGGCCTGGTCTTGCAGCTGTACAGCCACACACTGACCCTTCTCTGGGACCCTGCAGGTGGTGATATGTAAATTATGCATAATTTCCAGAGTACACCCCCAGTTCTCCTTTCCCTAGTGCTTGGGTGCCAGTGGTAGGCTGCCAGTATCAGAAGAAAATGTCCACTCAGAACATACCAAACAGAAAGTGATGTAGTAGTACTTAACAAACACTTTTGCTTTCCTGTATTTTGAGTGGACATTTTGTCTTGGTGCTGATGGACCATCCCTGGTGTGGAAGCTGCAGTTACAGGAATAATGGGGGAGTGCAGGAATGAAATTCTTTCATTGCTATGAAAAAATAATTAAACTATGATAATCTCTTCAGCTGGGAATGTTGTCAAGCCAAAATGCAGTGTTAAAACTCCAGAACAGCTGCTGTGAGGGCAAGGGAAGGCACACTAAGTTCTCACTCTGTGCAAAAGGAAGCCCAAGGAGCATTTCTCTTCCTTCCCTCCACTCTCAGAGATGCTTTAACCCAAGTTAGGGATGCTGGGGTAAAGCTTCATCATCATGGGCCCTCAATGCACTGACAAATCTCCAATTTTTTACTGGCTCGACTGGGCCCCCAGTAGAAGTGGTGGATTTGCATGGAAGAATCTGTGTTTGAAGGGTTCCGTGGTTTCTCCACGTGTCCTAACACTTGTATTTCCCACAGAACTATGACCAGACATCTGACTTTGAGCATACATCTCCTTGGGATTCAGACTCCTACAATGATGGACAAGCAAGCTTATATAAAAAGAGGTATCAGCACAGGCCTCAGCATAAAACATGTGTTTGAGGTTTAAAAATTTCTTAAATTATTTTCTCTTTTGGGTCGTTTACCTGGGAGTGTCTTCTGCTATTCTTCATCACAGCTTGGAAAAAAAATAGATATACTGATTTACCATGAGAAAGACTGTTCTTTTGCCGTTTCTATCACAGATAAAGTTAGAAAGTGCAGAGATCTCACAGGGGAAGGTCTTCTCAAGAACTCCTAAATTACTTATGATTCACTTAAGTGTCCAGTTTTTCCTGAACTCCTCTAAAGTCAGTGGAACTGCAGCAGAAGCAGAATCATTTTTAAACCTTTTTCAGTTGGTCAGGGCTTCCGTGTGTTTCTCACTCATGATGTATTTCTAATCTCAGAAAAAGAGGCTCTTTTGGTCATCACTTGGATGACACTAGGCATGGTAAGTCAGACCTGCACAGAGTTAAATGCTGAATTAATGCATGTTTGACACATTTAGACAATCCCACACATCCATGTTATGACCCAGAGACAGCCATGGAGAGCTAAAATATGGTTGGAGGCATGAAGGGTAAGGATATCTTTACTGATTCATTTGTCTTCTCTGCCTATCTGGTAGTAGGGAGAGAAAGTAACATAAACAAATATTTCAAATCAGGGCACTTAATTGTTTTTATATGAAGAAGTCACACTTTTGCAGAGGCTGTACATTTCAATTCTTGTGAAAAGGTAGCATTTCAAGTGGTTTTGTTTCCTCAGACTTAAAAACAGTATGAACTGTATTAATGCATCCTCTGACTAGTAAGCCCAATTTCATTTTTTTGTTTTGTTTCATTGCATTAGAAGAAACAAGATGATGCAGTCCACATGGAATGCAAACCATGGCACTGAATCGCAAATTATATGGAAATATGCCTTTCATCTTAATTATAGACTGGACAGGGGAATGTACTATATTCTCTCATAAATGTGAGACCAGGGAAACTTTCCCAGGGTGTTTTGCTTTTACATTTGACTCTTATTTGGTTGAAAACTTATCAACCCATGTGATCCTAAGCTGTCTGACTTTCCATGATAAGACTGAAAGTATGTAGGAAATGTTTTCCCAGCACTGCCAGAAAAGATCTAAAGGACTGGGATATTGAAGTCACAAATTGTTGTTTCTTAGTAGTCCTTTAAAATACTGTCCCTTGGCTGAAATG